>JAHZNB010005203.1:0-14533 GCA_027744295.1 Callyntrura guangdongensis
GTTTTTTATTCAGTCAGCCATAAATTTACATTCTTTGGAGTTTTCCTTATAGTTTCATTATTACATATTTTTTCCAGGATTATCGTGTTTTTAAAGTTACGTTCTAAATAATTGTGTATATATTATCTTAGGGGAATATTCTATTTTACGTTTACAATAATAAATATTTTTTCTCTTTTAGTTTACTCAGAGTGTAGGAATTAGTGTAATGATGATAAGCACCGAATTGTTAATTTTTTTTCTTTCCTTTTGATTAATAAAGGAATACATTTTTCTTGAAATAAAATTACCAGGTTTGTAAGAGCATTTTACAAAGTAGATATTATTATAATAAATCCTTACACACTAATCGTGTAAATGACAATATTCGACGTCATCGCCACACTCACATTTTATTTAAAAACTCGTGAAAATGGTAATACCACACACAGGTCATTGACCTTTCTGTCGACGTTTCAAAAAATTAATAATATTTTTCATAATTTATTACTTTCTACCACCGATACTACTAATATTTTTGCAGTTATTTTTTTAATGTTTGGCTAGAAACAGATGATTAGCTGCTGTTGCTTGTTTGCTGAACTTTACTCTTGACTTTCCAAAAAATTCGTTTCGTTTTTTTTTCAAAATGGAAGTAAATAAAATTATTACTTCCACGACGACGATGGTTATAAACTGGACTGACTTGGACTCCGTTTTCGCAACAATAGGTAAACTATATTACTATTATTATATTTAACTTAAATTTGATAGCTAACTTTGGGAAATAATTATTTTAATCCATATTCCGTAAAGGAATTAACCATAGGACTAAAAAATTCAATTTCCAAAAAATATATACCCGAAAAAATCTATAATTCAACTACAAAACATATAGTTGTTTTATTTAGCACTCTGCCTTAAATTCTATTACTAATAAACCGGCTAATTAATTATAATTATATTACTCGTATAACACTGTTGTTTATGATACACAAGCAAACTTAACAGCTAACACAGCTAATACAGCTAACATGTAAGTACACGGTTTAAGTACATTACACCCTCCGGCTTAATAGAAATTGTATGGCTGATAGATTGTTGATAAACGTCAAAGACTACGGAACCTAGTAGTAGAAAATTCAAATGACAAAAAATCCGATTCTGTATCGTAGTGAGCTTTCAATCACCAACAACGATAAAGAGTATGACGCATGGGGTATTTCACCATTCTCCATTTCTTCTGGTTCCGCTGTTGATATATCAAGTATAGTCTTCAAATCGTTAAAAACCAAAACATCAGCGCCCACGTGATCTCAAACAGGTTGATGAAACCGTAGTTGTATAGACAAATTAAATTACATTTGTATTTTAACTGACTCGCGGAAGTAAAACGGTAGAAAAGTGGACATTTTGTCGAATGAATGAAGACAAAGGAAACAGAGAAATGAGTATATTGGATGTTCTGTGTTTTTTGTATGAGACATTTTAAAGAGAACACAGCGGCAGTTTTTGTTTACTTTTAAAACAATGCAGTGCAATAATAATAAAAAATTTTGATTAAAATATCTGATTTTTAAATTACTTATTAATATCGGCAACTTTGTAAATTAAGTTATTTGCATGCCAACATCCAAACACCCGTTCCCCCGTTGAAATGGAAAATTTAGTTGCCTCGGTTAATTTTTAAATGTTATTTAATTTTGAATTTGATTTTTCTTTCAAGTCCCAAGGTTAGCCGAAACAATTTCCTTGTTATAATATTCTATATGCATTGATTGTTTTACATTGTTGTGTTGCTCGAATTGTGTCCCACCTAGTGAGGGGGCTCAAGTCCGAAACATTTTTTTTTTCGCCAGTAATATTTTACATTCTGCACGCAATCGGCTGTGTCTATGTGTGAAAGTGTGATTGCGTTAGTCACGTGCGTGCGTTCATTTCATTGCGTTCGAGCGTTTCGTTTGACCCCCACCGGGGATTGCGTGTTGGGAGACGTGCCAGCCGCTTCACAAGAAGGGAATGAAGATAATGACGAAAGTACGAATCGTGACCAGACAGAATGACACATAATAAATACGCCATTTTTTCTGTCATTCTTAATTACCCACAACACAGAACACTCATCGTTTTTTCTATTTATTTGCTCATGGTTCCCCAAATAGTGGCGTAACTTCCGGATGACGACAAAGTTGATGATGGAGGATGACAATGACGTTATTTATTAATGGCGTTATTTATCTAGACGACGACGGATGATTGATGGTTTGGCGATTTCCCGATAATGAATAATAACCATAATGCTCTTTTGATTACTTTTTAATAAGCACCCCCTTTAAAGGGTAGCCTTGTCATTAAATTGGCCTTTATATTTTTTCAAACCTATCCTCATTTTCCTCCAGATCAGCCTCATTGCCATATAGATACTGTTGTACAGAATAATTCATAAAAATTATTCCCTCTTTTTTTTTAAAAAAAAAGTCATCATCACCATTCCCCAGACTATAGGTTAGCAGAATTCCCCCACAGAATTAATGGCGCTCCATTTCTGAAGCACCCTGTACATTAACTCAATAATATCTAATTGCGCCACATAACACACATACGTACAATTAAAGCTACAATACTTTTCATTTCGCCGCTAATTACTTTCCCTATTGATTTTTTGTACTTGACCTACCTATTATCCTACCTAAAAAACATGCTAATTTTTCCCCAAAAATACCTTTTTCTCCCTTACATTCATCCTTTCGCCTCGCCTGCCTTCCTTTGTCACGTCCCCGCGGAATGTATACCCAGCGGAGACGTCACTCAACTTTCCTTCAGGTTGCCCCAAAATGAATCCATTCTACCTTATTTTCTCTCTCTTGTTGCTTTCCCCTTTACTGCGCTGCTACTTTTTCTATCGATCGCCAAGAACAAGGAGAATAACAAGAGAAGAAAATGAAAATGGAATCTGTCTCTAGAGACCTCTCGCAGTCGAGTTCCAATTTCCACACGTACAATCTACTTACATATGTATATACATCAGGTTTACAGGCTGTCTGTACACACACGTTTCCCTCTTGCAAAAAAATCTCTCTGGAGACAAGTGTGAAAGTAAATCTCTCTTTTACTCGCTCGCTTTCTCATGTTGTGCCTGACTTAATGTCATCATTCCCAGATTCATTTGTGCTCGTAGTACATGTGTAAGTCAACAAGGCAGATTCTCTCTGTGATGACAACAAGAAAACAGACTTGTTCTCTTCTTGTTAACAGGCTTCCTCACAAATAAAGTCAAAAGGAAGTAGTTCGTACTAGAAAGATAGAAAAATAGTAACAAATCAATAACAAAACCAATCATCATCATCCAAACATATACAGGGTGGGTGATTCCAACACTGGTTTTTTCATCTTCAAAGCAAGTATCATCATGTTTTCTGTATATTAGTGGCAGTACTAATCCACCTTCTTAATGTTGTTGCTGCAGTGAGTGATGAAAAGTAAAACATGTACTGCTTCCTTAAAAGATTCCCCTTTTTAAATGAGTTCTCTTTGTGAACTAAAACCAGACATTCCATATGGAGCACCCTGTATATTTTTGGTTGGCTTTTTCTGCAGCCTTGTCTGCATATAGCAGTTTTCTGACAGCTGTCGTCCGTGGCCTGATTGGGGCTATATGAGAGAGAAAATAAAACGCATGTTTTCTTTCTTCTCATTTTTTAAAAATTGACCATTCACTGGGTCTTTTTGAAAAGGACATGATCTCTTCTTCAAAAATTCTCGAGTTTTTTTAAAAAGACGCCAGTCACGAAGCCGGAAGCAGTTTGTTCCTTTCTTTACTTTTGAATGGGGGCTGTTAAGGATATTATTCTGGTTATTACGCTATTGCTGTACCAAACTATTTTACCAGTACACAAGTCCCAATTCACTTTGCAGCAGTCAGCAACCCAGAAAAACTAACAGAGAGAGAAAGAGAGAGAGAGAGGTTATTCACTCGCCTTGTTTTTGTTTCTGTCCAAATATTGCTGTATTCAGAATTTCTACGTGGGTTGGTGTGTACATGACATGGACACATAATGTGTGTTGTAAAGTAAACATATCCGCATTTAAATATGTCGTGACACCATTACTACAAGCATCTCATGCTCAGTCTCCTCCGTTTTTCTCTTAATCAAAAAGACATTTTGGAGGAAGCGCCAGGAAATATAAAACGGGTTCCGGCACTGTTGCTTTAAACAACCGGGAAAATGCACTTTGTTGAGAGAGAGAGAGAGAGGGGAGAGAGAAAAAGTAAATGGAGTAAATGGATGCTAAATTTGTAAAGATTTTCGGATAATCTCATTTTTGCCAGGTTTTGCATCTTTGGCCATAAACGGCGATTTAATATTTCCTCAATATTTTACGGCACGTTAAGCCCAGCTTTCTTTCGACCCACAAGGCTTTCCCAGGATTATCCAGGTTTTCCTGAGATAATTCTGCGCAATGCCGAAAGGTTTTATTAATTTATTTGAGAGATATTTCTTTGGTAACAAGAAATAAGAAACGAAAGTAAAAAATGTGGCTGCCAGACAAGAAAAATCTAACAAAAAGGATAAAAATGGTTTTGTCGGATTCAACAGATTTTCTTGGTCGTTTCTCCCCTTTTGCAAAAAAATGCCACTACGAAAAGTCAGTAGTCTTTTACACCCAGTCCCTTTTTATAAAAAAAATTGTGGGAGCTTTTTTCTATGAGCGGTCATTGAAACGACTAGAACCGTTACGGAATTCCGCCAGGAACTGCCACCTGCTGAAAAAATGGTCGCTCAGCCAAGGGGAATGAATGCAAAAGGTAAAAAAGTGTGTTTATAATCAAGAAGAAAACGTGAAATGTATAAATGAATGAAGTACCCCTCAAAAAATTATTATATTCTCTTTCACGTTCTACGTTTTTCCTTTCTCTCCACTTTCTTTTCATTGAGTTCTTTCACCAATTTCTATACCACCCACACACCTTTACACGGTGAGTTACACAAGAGAGATCTCCCACTTCGTAATATATGCTTGGAAGCCCCAAAAGAATTAAAACGAACATTCTACCATAAGGGATGAAGACAGGAAAGGAAATTTTTTAATGGAAACTGCAAACAGACAAGAGGAAAATATTTTATATAATAACAATTTCATTCGAGGAAAAGTTGGCTCAATGGCATGTTTTTGTGCGGGAAAAAGTTGTTTAATGGTGTCCCAATTACGCCCACCGTATTTCCCAATCGGGGAATAGATTTAGGATGTTTAAAATGAATATACTACTGGTAGCTCATTAGTGGCTGTTTTTCTGAAATGGTGCCTGGTATGAAGTTTGTGAATTTTAAAAGTTTCATTAGAGGACGTTTTGAGGCGCATTTAGTATCCCTCAGACGGGTAACTTTTAGTAAAGGATGTTAAAGAAAGATAAACAGGGCGAACGACTTTTAAATGAAGCAGAAGTGAAGTTTGATATGATAAAAGTATCGTAATGATACGTGTCACGATAATTCCGTTATAGATTAATTTTATCCCTAGAATTGGGTTCTATCCTTTTCGCTTTTTACGCTGATAGGAAGATTAATATAAAAAGTCACGTTCCCGTGATAAAATAAATAATCGAGATAAAAAAACGGCCATGTCAAAATTATAACACGTAATACAACTTTGGTACAACGCAATGGTTGTTGTTGATGACAGGCGTTAGGTAAGGTAGTTCTTACCACTCGCTGGTAGCAAATACTGACACTCAAAAAAGAAACTAAATTAAAGGATGAGATACAAAAAGTAACACACACGGAATTAAACTACCGTCGCACGAATAATGACCTAAACAGGAAGTTTGAAAAAGTTTACGCGTAGTTACTTTTATATAAGGTCATTTTTGAAAATGGAAAATAAACGGGTATTTTTTCATAAAATTCACCGAATGATGGGGTTCTGGCTATTTTGACCAGAAAAGAGACGAATTTGTCATAAACCTTTTCACCAATAAATATGGGATTAACCACAAGGATGGATTTTTTCCTACCATATATGACATGTCATGATGACATTTGACAATTGTCAAAATGTCCCTTGTACATCCCTATTGTAATAAAAAGTTTGGTAAAGTGTTTTTTGTGGATTAGTTCTTTTTTCGTGTTCAAGTATACATTAGTCAGATTACCTTTGTTTTTCCCGGGGTATTTTAACACTTTTTTCTCTCATTTTTACACTTTCTTTTGCTCTACTTTTTCTCTGCTTTCCCCTTTCCCTCCTTGGCTTTTGGTGCTGGAGCTGGTTGCTGCGGTTGTTGTTGTTCTGCCGCTGCCGTCGCCACAGCTGGGGGAGTTTTTGGAGACTGTGGAGTTATCTTGGGAGTTGTTGAAGTAATTGTGGCGGTGGAAGATGCGGAGGAAGTGGATGAAGCAGTGTCGTCCGGAGCCGGGGAGGAGGAGTCGTCTGTGGTGGTTTTGGTGGTGGAAGAGGGTGAATCTCGGTGATGGTGATGTTTGCTCCCATTACTGGGTGTTGCTGGGGTAGCCGCTTGTTCGTCGGAGAAAAGAGGATTATTCACTTCCATCTCGCCAGCCTAAAAATAGAACACGCAAATGTAATGAAAAAGGCAGAAAGAGAGAAAAGAGCTCAAGATATACAGACAGGTAGCCCAAAAAGATTAAAATCAAAAGGAAAACTAAAACAGAGAGAATTGTCGGGCTAAGAAATTACGACGCCGTTTACTCCACTCCCATCATTTTCAAATTTTCAGGAGGAAATGAACAGCAAGTGGATTTTTTACAAGTAAAACCTCTCTAGAATCCCGGATTTTAGGAAATCATTTCCCGAAACCCAGTCAGATAAGTAGCGTAGTACTGCCAGCTTTTAAAACTAGTCTATTTTTGACATTATTAATTTTTTATGTTCATCCTGATCCCACTACACTGTTCCCTATTTAATCCGCTTAATTTACAGAACCGTTCCGAAAATAAAATAAAACACACACACACACACAGAGAGAAAGATAATGTAATCTCGCGTTTTCTACAAATCTCCACGTCACTCCCACCACTACCCTGTCGATCCCCTTGAATAGCCCCTTTCTGGAGGGCAGCCATTTGTTGCTTTTGATGTTGGTAGTGATACATTTGGGCCGATTGGGCAAGTTTCCGGTCACCACCACCACTAGGAGTAATGTCCTTGGAGGGACCTTTACAAAAAGGAACACATTGAAAACAAAACTCCCAGATTTCTCGCCCGATGTAGCAGGTGCGGTACGCTTAATGGAAAAACTTTCTCCAGGGAAATAAATCCTTCACCCTGTCACGTACTTTGGGGAAAAGCGATTTTATTTTCTCTCAAGTTCCCACCAATGTCGAGGGATCCTTGGCGGAAAGCACGCAGGGAGGATTTACTACAACGGGGTTCGTCGATTTGGATTTGGGAAAATGAAGTACTTGTTTGTTTTTTGGGGCAGGAAAAACATAGAGAGATTTTTATTACCTGTTACGCCATAAGCAGGATAGTCCACGTCGGCCGCGGCCTTGATGCGTTCGTGAATCCTAGAATTTATTTTGAAGAGCGAAAAAAAGAAGAAAAAATGGATCAATATTACAGAAAGATGAGTGATGGGTGAGAGGCGAGGGTAAGAGGGGAAATGAAAATGAAGGAAGAAGAGAAAAAAGTAGAGAGATTATTTGCATTTTTATCGATTTTTGTTTGTGGATAAAAAATAAACATTTGTGGAACTCTATGAAACTGGTGGTGTGTCATAAGTAGTGTGGGTATTTTGGCAACTTTATTGAATAATAAGTAGTGGAATAATCGGACTGAAAAAGGAGGATTGTACAACAACAGAGTATTGAGTTCCATGGAGTCGTCCATAAAAATTGTCAGGGGAAGTGTATTTTTTAGGAGAAGAAAGAGTTTTAATGATGTTATGACCGTCGGCAAGAATGGAAACTTTCCGTGAAAAATACTGCGGGTGTGTATGAATGGTCCCGAATCTATCATGCAAGAGCTCAGTAAAACAGGAAAATGGTGCTGGAAATTGAAATTACGAAGATAATGGAAAAAGCATTCAACTTAATAAAATATGAGCAGAGTGAGTGAAACAAGAGCGGGATTAAAAGTGATTATAACGATGTGATCGAATATACAAAGGAATGAAAAGATATGATATAAAGGTGATATGATACAAGGAGCCGTTCATTACAAAACGAAACTGTCTTATTAAAAATTCATACGTTTTTAAGCTAAACTATTTCATGACATATGACAAGGAAAATGGATAGAGAAAGTGAACATATCTTTCGGAAGTTGCGTTATTTATGAATTCCCCTTTTTGGTTGGGGGCGGATAAAAGAGACTTGATGTTTTTGTAGGTACACTGAATGAATTCTATATTTCATAAGAAGATCAGCAAAGGATGAGCTGGATAAATAGGAAAAGTGAATGAAAACAAAGAACATCTCTACAAAAAAATAATTTTGGCAGGCCCGTATATATTCCAAAACTTATTCATGTATACACTGAAGAAATAAATGGGAAACTGTCCAGAAATACTAGCCTAATATCTGCTGTTGTTCATGTTGTGTATTTTGTGATGTTGTAACGTCTAGTTGACTGGAGGAATTTTTGTGTGGGAGTGTATAAAATACAAATCTAGTTTTTCGCCTGACTGAAGAAAATTGCTATTCCGTTCCGTACAGAGAAGAGAGAGAGAGATAGAGTGTGTGTGTGTGTGTAATTCAAAACATGATAAGAGACCAGTAGTAGGCCAAATGGAAAATTACACCGAGCGAAAGTCATATCGCTTTCACAAGCATTTTCATTCCTTATTTACTTATCGTTTCATCATCTTGCCCCTCGCTGGTAAAACAATATTTGGTCTGTTTGCTAAGAATCAATATGGTACAACGGAGCAACCCACCCACATAACATTATTACTCGTTTCGCAGCAAGGTTTAAGGGGTCTGTTCAAGTAATATGGGCAACATTAACGACATCCAAGAGTATATATTTTTGGAAAATAGGTAACTTGTAGTTTCTCAAAGGAGGAGGTAAGGTGAATGACATCATTTGTGGATGACCCCTTCTTATGTAAAAAAAATTATGACGAAAACATCCAATTGAGACACGAAAACTGATCATTTAGCCTTTTGTCTTGAGCATTTTTTTGCAAAATAGGGAAAACTCGAGGAAATGGAGAAGGTCTTAGCGAAAGAAATGGAAAAAGAAATTTGATTACTATATTGGGGAAAGAAGTACCTGTACCAACATATTCCAGCAGCGATGATACCCACAACTGCTGCCGCACTGCATCCAGCAACAATGGCTGTTTTTGTAAGTCCGAAATGGGCCCACGATAGCGTAACAAGAAGAGAGAAAAAGACGATGACGATCATGAGTTTTTGGGAATTTTCCAATGAAAAAGATTTATGGACATAAATTCTTTTACAATGCCCGGATGTGTTTGAAAGATAGCCCTACATGAATAATTATGATGTTTATATTTTTGCCACAAATGGGGGTACGTACCAATATAATACATGTCCGCGTATGTAAACGATTTCTCCACTACTGGTCCACTCGCGTGTCCCGGGTAAGTGACAGAGTGTTCAGAAGCCACAATGTGACTTGGTTCTGGAACATAACTTCTCCCCAGAGAAAATCCCCTGCCACCTCCGCCGCCCCCATCGGTGGAGATTTGTTCTTTCTTTTTCATAAAGTAAAAATCTGATTTGTCTTCGCCCAAAACAAATTCATTTTGTCCTTGAGATCCCCCTTTGTGTTCAGGGGCTGATGGGAGCCGAGGGGGAAGTTGTGGAGCCCTTTCCGGAATTGGTTGTGGAAGGTGGAATACTTAGCCGTGGTGATTCCTCCCTTTGCTGTTGCTGTAATCGAATTTGTGCTTGTTCCTCATCATCTAGCAATAATTGCTGTTGCTGTTGTTGGGAAACTTCCTGAGGGGGAAACTGATCCGCAGAGAGAAAAAATCGGTAGTCTGTCGGTTTGTACCCAAACTGACGAGGGAGCTTGAGAGCAGCTTCCCTCGCAATCAGGGCTTCTTCTGCAGCTCCCCAGTCCGCAGCACTGAGTCCCCCGCCTCCACTCACCCCCGAACTACTATCACCGCCCCCAGCGGCGGCGGCAGCGAGGTAGCTGGCAAGGTCATAATTTGGGGAAAGGTAGGGTTCCTGAGGTGGAGACTGCTGGGAAACGTGCTTAGCTGCGGCAGGTGACAGAAATGCATCAGGGCCTACTGCCGCCGCGAAGGAAGCGAGCTTATCAATCAGGGCTTCTTCGTCTTCATCTACAAAAATTGTACAACAAATTGGGGTTTCGCCTTATAAATAACTTGAAATCCAAAAGTAGTTAACACGGCAAAAGATTAACAGTAACAGTTCTTTAGATTTCATTCAAGGGCAAAGCGCACATTAGTTATAATAATTGCTAATTAAAAAAGTAAAAAGGTACGAAATTAGAACATTTTTCTACCTGGATACGACGAGTGAGGGGCGCTCAGTGCCAAGGTCGCTTTCAGTAAAAACACAATCCCAAAACAGAAAGTGGACGATCTCCAAATCATTTTCGTATGTGGACACTCATGCACCCCGAAATAATTGTAATTAATAATTTCTTAATTTGCACAACTTCAATTGTCTTGCGGACGGTCACTGAGTACCTCGCACTACACTTTCCACTACTATACTTTTTAGTTAAGTCAGTCTTTGTGATGAAAAGATCTAAAATTAAATTATGCAGAAACAAATTTAATCACAATTTCATAAACCGCTCACACAGTTAACGGTTGGTTGAATAGAAAAAAAACCTCACAAGCAGAGAACACTATCACGATAAATTATATTTTCTTGTGAAGAAGTGTCCGTCGTTGTACTAACAAAAGGGAATAAATAAATCTCTGTTGTTTCACAAATAATCAGGTGACTTTTCACCATTCAACAACTACCGCCACCATATTTCATGGCGGACAACAGCAATAAAAATTCTTTCACGTTTTCTCATTAATTCCCTTAAATTCTCTGGTTTCTTTCCCTCTCACTTTAAATCCCGTCGCTCACAATCCAACACTGACAATAATAACAGCAATAAAAATAATAATAAACGGTGGCGAGTGAGTGCGCTGCAACTAAATTATCCTTTTATCTCAATCTCTTCCCGTCTGTCTTTCTTGCTATCTTCCTCCTGCTTGAAAACTTTTCCAAAGGCTTTCTCCCGTGTTTTTGTGTGTGCTGTACCGTGCAATATTCCAGGGTCACCCGAAACACATCCAGAGAGAAAAAGAGAAAGACGGACTGGAAAAAATTGTGATGATGATGATTTGGATGACGCTGCTACTATGAAAGATGAAATAGAAGAAAAAAGATTAAAACGACAAACGGAGAGAGAATTTCTTGTGAGTAGTGTGCTCCTGCTGAACTGATGATGATGGTGATAGTGACTATGATGATACCTGTTTTCAGCTTTCTTTCTTTCTCGCTTTTCCCTTCTCCCGTTATTTTACGGCCATATGAAGAAATCCGTCCGCTACTTCTACACCGCTACCACGACATCAACAACGCACGTTTAGGATATACTCTCCCAAAGAAAATGTTTTTAACATGCTATCCTGCCACGTTAAAAAGGCACAACACGCAACCACTCCAAACTACAAGACAGTTAACGGTGTTGTAACGGTAATACACGGAGAAAGAGAGAAATTGTTGTTTATTGTGGAGGGGTATTACAGTAGCGATGAGGGGAGAGGAACTTGGAGGAGTTTAGCAACGGCTGCTCAGCTTTTACTCGTAAAAATGTAACGGTGTGGAGTGAGGAAGATGATGATGCTGATAAAAACGGTAGTTTTCTTTGTGGTGCGGGATCAATGTAGAGAGGAGGTCCGTTTCTGTAAGAGCGAGAGTATGTGTGTGTCGTGTGTGCTGAGCAAAGAACAAGTAGGAGGAGAGAAAGTGGGTAAAAGTCTTGTTCAGATTTTCCATTAAGATACAACGAATACGATCCGCATATAGAGAGTCGTTTATATTAATTCTTTGGGAAGAGAGATATATCCCGAGGTTGCACGCAAAAAAGTATAATAATAATAAGACAGAACGTGAACCAACTACCGAGTAAAATTGTATGGTTGAAAATACCCGGGTGATTTGTAGGTCGCCGCCAGACATACAACATGAAACTTTAAATGCTGCCCCACAAACAGAAGAGACATTGTGCTTTGTTTTGTTTTGCAACAGAGAATTCAGTCAGCTAAAAAAAATAATTAATGGCTGTCGATTTAAAAATAATAATAATTACTAATTACTAATTAAAATGGGAAAGTAATTAAATATCTGGCTTTATAGTCATTATTCGATATTTATAATAAGTTTAAAATTTTTTTCTACACTGCTTGAATTTTGTACCCTAATAAAACCTAGAGAATATATTTCGAGATGTTTAAGGAATTTGATGTGTTCCTACTACACCATCACCCCTTATTTTTTTCTGTCGCTTTAACACAATCGGCCATAAAAGTAACTCGGGCACGAATAAATGTTTCCATATGTTGGTTTATAGCTCGTGTGTGTCTTTCGCTTACTTTTTTCTCCAAAATGGTTTCAACATTACAACCCGACTTACTCAGATAGCCTGTCTCAAATAAACGGTAATCCTACTGATGTTGTTAGTGCTGCATTGCCTGGTAGTAACCTTTTCCTTGTCATGTTAAACCACCAAATACTGAATTTTATTAATGTGGCAACTTGATAGTCGCTCCTGCACAATTCGTCGTCGTGTTACACACTTTCTCTTCCCTTGTTTCTAGCACGGTTGTCGTTCTTTCCTTTGCTTCCTCTCTTTCGTAGAGAGCTCCTCCAAAACATGGAGGTGGTGGAATGGAGGGAGGTAATCAATAAAATTGTCCTTTGAAAGAACACACACACACACACTTTTTCTCTCTGGATGAAAAAACGACGGACGTCACAAGATTCGTTTATTCGCTTGTATTTTTTCTCTGGTAGGTTTTCACACAGCAGAGAGGATTTGAAGAGATACCTACATATGTGCAGAGACGGGTGGTTGGGGAAAAAGGAGAGAAAGTGTTTCCCGTAGTAACGGTAAACATGTACGGAACAACTTTAATAAACGGTTTGGACGGTTAATACAGTTTCATGCTGAGATCTCTCTCCATCTCTCTCTCCCACTCGCGAGCTGTTTAGCTTTGTGGCTGGTCTACCAAAAAAATATATTTTATTGGTGGTGTTGTACAAGTGTACATACACCTAGTAAAGGGGGACAGGGGAAAAATCTCTGGACGATGATTATGATGAAAAGGAAAATCGTGGTGAATGGACGGATAAACGAGGATATGACTGATGTGAGAGGTTTATCTGCGGTGCTCACATAAAATATTTTGTGAGAGAATCTTTCTCGCTCTCTCTGGCATGCAGCTGCAGGGGAATGCATGTATGAAATAAGGATGGGATTATAATAATAATAAGAAACAGATAAAAATACATGTATGCATGTTTTTTACAGACAAATGTTCTGATGGGTGAGTGAGAAGTGAGAAGGGGGGGGGGGTAAAAATAATATTAGACAGCAAATAGATATAAAATTGCAAGAGAGTCTATTATTTTTTGTAGGAAAGGCTGAAGTCGATATCTGGTTAAGTGTGAGTGGAACAGGAGGAAAATATGAAATTGTTACGCTGGTGAGACTGGACTGTAAAAGGAGTAAAAGAGACCGGGGTGTTTAAAAATGGAGGGCGATTTTTTTGTTGAAGTGACGCAGTTATAAATGAGTGGGTACTTAAAGGTGAACTTTTGAAAACTTGGGACCGGGCTGATTTATGATTTATGAACTGGGGATGTTTTGAAACGTTTACGGTATATGATATTAGGTTTATTAGAATGGATGGGTATGACAGAAGAGAGTAGATGATGGTTATGAGGAGAGCGAACGGGTAAACGCTGGAAAAAAAGCTGACAAAGCTGTTGGAACAGAGTGCTGACGATTGACATAAGCAGAAGCTGCTGGAGTTGGATGTATATTTAATATATATCAGCGTGATTGGAAATGAGTTCATTTTTTGTGGTTTTGTGTGACGACAAAGCTTTTGTGGCTGGTAGTATGTAAAACAAGGTCTAAGAGGAAAAATGACGGAATTGAATGGAGACAATAAAAAGGATTTTTTGCAGGAATGCAAAAACATAGATTATTTAATAATTGGGGTTTTTAATTAAAAATAAAAGGTTGTCAAAATGACCGGGGATTTTTGCTACAATTTTGTTTACCGGCAGTGGTGAGAATAAATCATTTAGAGAGAGAAGAGAGCGTCTATTTTAAGCAGGTTGACTCTGACTGGCATCTGGAGGGGCTTTACGTGCAAGCAGCAGGCCACATTTTCTCATGCATATGCAATGAAAATAGCAGAGAGAGAGAGTTGAATGAATTTTTGGACATAATAAGAGAGAGGAGAACAGGGAATAGGTTGCTACTAACTTGTTAGTTAGGTAGAAAGTAAACAACAAAGTAACGAACACATGAACATACACACACACACATGACCGATACAGACTCACACGGGCGCATA
>JAHZNB010005204.1:0-12829 GCA_027744295.1 Callyntrura guangdongensis
GATACAACAACTACGCACTCATGCATGCCATGCCATTTCCACTGACAGTCATTTACTCATTACTACTACTACGTTCTCATCTTACTCCTCGAATAACAATTCCCGACAACATGGAAAATGAAACATAATGAAATGAAATGACACAGTCAACCCACATCAGACTTTTTCTGACGCCCATAACGAACAACGAGTAAATATGGAATATTACTCATTTTTCTCCGGTTTATTTCAGTCAATACACATGTTTCGGAAAGTTGACTGCTGTTTTCTACTTTGCTGCTATATATTTATACTGTTCTCTCTCATTTTCGGTTTGGACTATTGCCAGCAGAAAGTACAACGAGTGAAAGGTTCTCGTCGCGTCTCACAACACCAGACAATGAGAAAAAGGAGTCGGGCTATTACAGCAATGACGAGCCCAAATTCCCTCCTCCATTATTTATCAAGTAAGTCGAAATAAACTACGCAATCTTGTAGTTACTTTGTTTGTATACGGCATTTTTTCTCTTTTTGAAATTTAATCTTGTTGACGTATTTGGTTGTGACATTTTCGCCTCTGAAGTCTTCCTTTTCCTTGTTTGTACATTTTAAGAATACGAAAAAGCACCCACCATTAATTTTATCCCCGTTTAACTCTTATCTATTAAGGAAATTAATCCACTAATTGAATCTTCGTCTCATTTAATGCCCACTTTGCTATTTCGTAAAAGGAACGGCAGCAACAAAATATTTGTGCTTGGCAAACATTCCAACTGATTACTGTTACATGCTGATACCACCGCAGTAACTTCTTCCAACTTTCGTCGACTGGTTCTCTGCGACTAAAATAATTTCTCGTTTATCTCGTTCCGTATTTTTCTTGCATGATGATACTAATAGTTTTAGAGATTAAACCATTCTTTTTCTAAAGACAAACGAAGTTAGAACTTTAACGCAGACGCGTTCCAAGTATAAATCGCGGAGGGTCCATTCGTTGTAACCGAGAGGAAACATGGAAAAGATGTACAAAACTTTTTAAAACTACCATTATTGCCTGAAAACGTACTTACAATTTTCAAGAGGGGTAGACGTAAAGGGAAATAAAATTGCCAAGTGGCAAGTCGCCAGAAGAAATGGGTCACCACACAAAGTAGTACATCATGACATGTCATTGTCTACCTTGTTAGTTTTAAAAGCGACTCGCTCATTTGCTGGAAGCAAAATGAGCTTCGAGCTCTACTCTCTCGTGTTTATCATCCATGCTTCATTTTGTTTCCTTTCCCTTGTGAACAAATGGTACTGTCCCTTTCCTTCCTGTACTCTGGCGATGATACTGCGGGGAAAACATTGTACCTAATTGAAATTTTGAAACGGAAAATGTATCAACCAACAAGCAAACCACCATATCATCATAGCCAATGCCAATTTTACTTTCAAGTTTACTGAAAACAAAATGATTTATCACAGGAATGGAGCTGACGCATTTTAGATTGCGACGAAAGCGCTCAGACCAGTTTCAAACAATTGCCTTTTCTGTTTGTTATGAAAGGATTAGATGTATTTTAGAAAATCGAGTTTGCAATGCTTTTCAAATGCGTAAAAGCTACCCAGTACTGTAAGCGTATAATACATGATACATGCAAGAATTTATATATATTTTAACATAAGATGTAGCATATATTTTAATTCAAATATTGTCATAAATATATATCATCATATGAATGACTTATAGGGCCAAGTCAAATAAATTGAGCATAATTTTTTTCCTGCCGGAAAATCGAATTTCCTCTTTTCCATTTATTTATAAATTCTTAACAAGAAAATGTAGTTATTGTAAAGTGGGTATAAAATTCATTGCCTCGTTTACTTTCTTCTTCTCTCAGGAAAAGGCGACCTGTCACCAGCGTAGAAAGGCTAAAGGAGTCAAAGGAAGACAACACTTCATACATGACTACAACGACAACAAATAGCTCCACCGGCAGCAGCTCGGCTCCATGCTCCAGTTGTGTAAGGCCTTCCAATATGTCGGAAAGGGCGAGGAGATACGCGGCGCTACCCATTCAAGTCTTCGGCGATGCTTTGGTTCGTTTTGCTTAAAGTGATGACATTATTAAGTTTGAGTAAACAAAAGTTTAGGAAAATGGTTGTAATTACGTTAGAAAGTTTGGAGGGACGTGATCAAGGCGTTTTTTGTGATGTTAATGTCATGTTAAGGATGTGTTGATCATGATGACACCATAAGTTTGTGTAACATACGTGTTTCTTGTTCTTTTAATTTTCTTCGTCTGATGGGGGTGATGATGCTGTGACAATCATGGCCTGGCTATTTCGAATAGGTGGAGAAAATGTTTTCCAAAAACTTTGCAGTTAAAGAGGACGGTCTTCGTTGTCTTCAGAAAACTTTATCCGACTACAAACGTGGCGACAAGAACAGTAAGCTGTAATATAAAAACTAATTTTGAAAGTTTACTTACTGCATTACCATCTTTGCACTATCATTACGAAAATCGCCCTCACGTTCTCACAATTACGTAACGGAACCCTCCTCGATATGATATCATCATATTAAAATCTCGCCAAAACCAACATACAAATATTAATACACGTTTGGTTATTATCTTGGTTTCATCAGCTCTAAGGTTTGGCGAGGTCTGCAAAGTAAATTTGGTTTGGAGACATGTTTGTAAGAGAATTTCTAATTATCTCTACAACTTCTGTTTTGTTTATTTTTTGCCAAAAATAGAAACAGACCCGCCATCGAAAATCTTTCGGGCTGCGAGCCTCCTTCATGCAAAGGACAATCAAGGACACAATCTTTAGTGTTTTCAATCTAACTATACTCACTTTGATATATCTTATGGACGATTTTGCGAGAAAGCATAGGTAAGTACGGTTGGTGAAATTGGTAGTGTAAGACGGACAATTAAGGGAAAATGTCTCATTCTTAAATTTTTTATTTTTTATTTTAAACAATTTTCTCAGATTACCCGCCTCAGAACTTAGTCAAGGCTTGGAAAGGATTTTACCTGAGCTATTATCAAAATCTGGTGATACTGCACTTGGAAAAAATAAAGTGGCTACTGAGTGCATTATAAAGTTGCAGTGTTGTCAGCATATTAGGTACGTTCGAAGCAGCACACACAGCGATAACAGTAATTTTGTTAAAGTGATATTGCTTTTATGTGACTTGTGAACTCGACAAGTTTCTTTTGCTAATGGGTTTACTAACTATTATGCTCTGCCATTTCCAGAGGTTTACATGTGATATCTACCAATCTTACGAAACCTTTTGACATCCCTGTTCATCCACGACTGGCACAGAGCAAGGCAGAAATGGTCGAGGAGCTTTTGAATACCTATGGTTTATCCTCTGAAAAGCATAGGTGAGCTTGCAACAACAAGTGCACACCCTATAAACATAACGTAACAAGAAGCTTTACAAAACTTTTGGTGAGAAATGTTTTATTTCGGGGCAAATAATTCCTATTGTTATTGTTATTACTCGATTTTGAAGTGGTCTAACTGCCAGGGATTACGTGGAATTTGGTGTCTCTGCGTTGAATCAACCGTCCGAATCCGTTAGAAGGGTCGCTGAAAGAATTATAGTGGCCTTATATCACACTCACCCTAAGTTGGTCCGACAAAACCTTCCTCTAGAGGAGGACATCTCGCCAAAGAATGTACAGTATAGGCAGCTATTTCAACAGTTTGATAAAATAGATAAGGAGGTATGAACTGAATCGCAAACATTTTATTTTTCAGTGTAAATTTTAAACAGTATTATGGTCAATAGTGTCGTATGTCGTTTTAATTTGTTTAGAGAAAAGATGGCGGAGTTAACGTGCACTCCATTATCAAGGAAAGCAAACCTGCACACCCGATGACGTCTAGTGTGTACATTCCAAAAATATAAGAAAAACAAAAAAAACAAAGTCATTCAAGTATTTTCTTCAGCAATTTACAATAATAATAGCAGTATGAAGATGAAGAGAGATTACGGAAAAATTATTATATAGAACGGCCATTATCCCACTTCATGTTCAGATCTTTCCAATCAACATTATTAAAATATTATGCGACGATATCAATACAATTTTATGAGATTTACTAAACCACTACAATGTAGAAATAGAAAAAAAATCCGTAAAAAGGAATCTCGTACAGTTTACGCCCTTGAAATTCCAACACCACAAACAAGGCGTCGTTGCTGCTGACTTCATGTAATAAAGACATTGCACAATTAAATGAAAAGAAGATATCTCAGCATCATCACACACATACATACGTCTATTGTGTAGAACTCGAAGTTAGTCAACTAGTCGTAAGAAAATCGTAAATTGTTTTTTAAAACTAAAATAATAATGTCTGGAAAAAGGTTATCATGTACCAAAAAAAAGAATGTACCAACAATGACTACTTTGTGCCTGGCTTTATTGCACACACACACATCACCACATACCACCATTACCACCATATTACCAATTCCAACGCTATGCGCCACTTCTATCAAAAGATTCTTTTTGAATGTTATAATAAGTAATAATATTCAATTGGACATGTCATTCTGCAATAACTAAAATGGTTGCTTATTTTAACGAGTACTAGTCACTTTTAAAACTTTCCTTCCAAATAAAACCTCAATAAAAACAATAATAACTAAATTATTATAATGATTAGTATTAATTAAACGAGCTATAATTATGTATTTCAGTAGTCCAATCTTTGGAAGTGTATTTATGTTCAACTGTGTGGTTTTTACATTTTTGTTACAAAAAAACAAACTACATATTAGTAACAGGAACGACATTCATAATAAAATTACAATGTTATTCTATTCTATTGGAGATATTTAGTTGAGATTACAATTTTTTGAGAAACAAGAAAAAAATTAATACAACATCAACATTTTGTACTTATAAATACTATCTTTGTAGCACGGGCTGTAGCAGCCGCACCAGCAGCCAGCAGTTATAATTTTTCATGAAAGTTGATGATGATGATAATTTAATAAAAACTCTTCTGGAAAACTACAACGAATGGAAATACTGTTTTATAATTACTGAGGACGACTTTTGTTCCTGGGTGGATGGGGGAAAGTGGGAGGTTTTGTTCAGACTACGACTATACTCGATTGGCACAGTGGACGAATAATGAGTTTATTGGAACTGCAACTTGCATCTATCCAACCATCATTGCCATAACTTAAATAAAGACAGTTATTTTTTCGGCTCTTTGACGGGAATCCTTGCGTCCACCTTTGAAACTTAAACGTCTCTCCAGTTCTTAGCCATTTCCAGTGACCCTCGTGAAAGTAGTCTGTGCCAGCCAGCCAGAAAAACCGATCTACAGAGAAAAATGTCTCAATCAGTACACACAATGTTGATAAAAACCGTTAGCTTTTGCTATTAACATAAGTAAACGAGACTTTGATATGACATTAATTTATAAGATACATCTTAGTAATTTGCATATTTTGTTTCTACCCAGTTTACTCTACAAAAAAACATCGTGAAATACTTACGTGGCAATTTTCCCAAATAATTCCGAGCAATTTTGTGCTCGGATAAGCTTTCAAGAGACGCCGGTTGCAGTCCCCGTTCGTGGCAAAAGTCCAATGCTTCAGCCCATGCCAGCCCCTATATTATTACGAATTCATTTTTTAGCCTAGTGCATGTATGTTTAACTTTGCGTATTTTATAGCAAATTTTGAGATGCTTGTCTGTTCAGATAGTATGTAAATGTTTAATTTTCCCCGTGCCAATTTGTCCGGATCCGTATAAAAAGACTTATTTCCAACAGAACCAATACGAATAAGTCCTGCAGGGAGACTGGCCTTCAGAGTAGTAGCTTTAGATGGTTTGGAAGTAGTTGTTGAACTAGTGGTCGTACTAGGAGTGGTGCTGCTGGTAGTAGTAGTACTTCGAGAAACGGAACCGGTATATCGTAGGAATCGGCTTTTTAAACTATGACATCCTTAAAACCAAACGACAAAAACATTTGTGAAGTAAAATCACGCTTCACATGATGTAAATAGTATGCGTAGATATACTGGAATAATTTGGAATAGAAAAATTATACTGTGAGGACGAGGAAAACCTACCGACTCTTGATGATGATACAAGTAATAGAATAAGCACAGAAAAGAACGAAATTTGGGTTGAAATATGCATGATGCATTTTTTCCCTCAAGGAATAAACACTGTCACAAAATTTCACTTCTACACGTGATTTGTATTAACTATGCACACACGTTTCTATAAAACAAAACGCATTTTTAGTCCTCATTGTCAGCAAAGTATGATTGCATGCGATGACATCATGCAATGAAATTGCTGCTTCACCAATCCAGCCTATGAATTCAACTAATTAAACGCTCTGAAAAGATCGCTAAAACAGATTAGGTAGGTAGCTAGAGCAGCGGCCAGAAAGGGTGGTGCTGCTTTATTTTTTTTCCAGTCCAGGGGTTGCCAGTATACCAGTTGCAGTATCTAGCGAGAACACCACCCATCAGCCATTAATGTCTATCACGTAGAAGCAATCGTCCCTCCATAAAGAACAAAAAGTCGTGGCAGTCAGATGAATGTGTGTGCTTTGTACCTAAGAACCAGGTTTTATCCCTCTTCTCCTTCATAAACGAAACTTGATGCTGCACTGCTGCACAATAGTCGAGAAGAAGACGCAATTAATTAAAAGCCGTAGTCAGAAGATGTAACAAGCAGAGTTGTTGAGTGACAAAGAAAAATCCGTACCCTCTCAATCTAGTACACAGTTTACATTCAATATAATTTCAAAGAAAAATTGATCTTCTTAAAAATCTGTGTACCTTTTTTGCAACACCTGTGTATCTTCATCTGCACATGTTACGCTAAAAATCGATCCGGAACATTGTTACGTACCTAATTGAAGGTGGACAAAGGTGTCTTATGACAAAAAGTTGGTAATAAAATGGAAGGTAGTGAATGTTATATTATAATATTATGCCTTTTGTATAATACATAAAAAAGCTTAACAAGTCTTTTCTTTTTTACTAGTGGTACAATAAATTGTTTTGCAGTCCCAGAAACCAGCACCAATAATTTTATTGAACGACATGCTTCATGCCATGCTGTAGCTCATCAAAAATATATATAAAAAATAAATATATTATGTTTGCATTGCCACTTTGCCACCGTTGTTGTCATTATCCATCTTTTGTTATCATCGAATGCTTCTTCTTTCTTGGACAAGTCATGATGACAATAGACATTGATTCCGTGCACACGTTTCGCAACAAAGAAATACAAGTTGTTGCTTATACACGTAGCTTACCTCTGCTCACTAGTGGAAATAGTTTTGCAAACTTCTTTAGTAGCTCATATAGCACATCTCTTCATCTTTCAGCAAAGGCCACATTACACTGTCATACTACTAAAAGTCCACCACGTAGAATGTAAGTAATAGCCATGATTGTATGTGTAGTCGTCCTCTCTGTTTTGCTGTGACTTCACTACTCGCTCCACTCTGTTACTTTATGTACCTAGCCCAAATCTATACAAGTTTCTTGAGAGAAGATGACCTTGCCAACGAGTCATGCATGCAAAATTGCTGGCGTATTATGTTGACTAAATGATCTATTAAGTCAGACGGGTCGAAAATTTTCATTTTATTCAAGAAAAATATGAAACGAGAAACCGTACATAAATTTGCTTACCTATACAGCATAATTGCCCTGTAATTTAGCAATTAGCATGCTAGCCGACAAGGCACATAAAGCACAACAAAAAAATAAAAGTATAGTTGATAGTGACTTTTTAAATGACACTGCGTTTTGTTTAATCGTTACCATTATGATGCTTTATTTATTTACTACTATTTGGCTTAATTACACTTCTAAAGTTACAATATGATATTGGGTAGGACAACTTAATGCTAATTGTAGACTTTTGCTGATTTTTCCTAAATAACGAAAACAAGGTGGTAGCATTTTGATCAAGTCCGTCAGACAGCCCCCTGGGCCGTTTCATTAAAAAATAGACGTTACAAGGAGAGATCATCAAAACAATAATTTCAACAAACCAACCAATATCGGATTCTGCAAAGTTAATTATTATCTTGTGCTAATAATTATTGTTGAATGGGCCCGAGTTAGAACAGTTCAGTTATCGCATGTTATTTTACCATTTATGAGAATTTTGAAGTAAATCCTTGCTCCATTTTGTCACCCAGTCACTGTATCGCATGTGCTTTACTGTAGTTCATTGAGCTTCTGATGGGTACATCAAAGAAAACCAACATTTTCAACACTTCATTGTTAAAAAATTTGGCACGTTAGCTTGCAAGATAACACGTAGAGTATGATAAACATTGAGTAACTAAATACAAATTAATCGTTAAGAATAAGGACTCCCGCAATATGTTCGTGGTGTCAGTGACCATTAAAGCAGTTATTTTCAACCCAGTAATTTCTTTTTTTCCTGAATATAAACTCTGGGCAACATGCGATTCATGTGATGTTCATATTCAATTCTTTTCTCCCTTCGTAGCAGCTTATACATGAGGGTGAACAACAAAGCTCGCGTGTTCCTGTCTCTTGTTTCCATCGTGGTCATGCTGCAGTGGCAGAAGTAGTTGGGCAAATCCTATTTCCACAGTACCAGTGCCGAGTAAATACCAGTAATAATGCCAGTGACAATGGTAACAAAAAAACACAACAAAAAATATGGCTCGAATGTGTCGTTTTACCATGTCTCGTTCACTTTTGATACACATGCTTGAGATTGACATGAATTTTGTTGTGAAAAGTGAAAACAAACAATATAGAAATATATTTGATGGCTTGAGTTTATGGATCAGTTGGTATTGAAAGTATATGCAAGGTGTTTTATATACAAGAGCATTGTTTGAATCGTATTGTTCATAAAATAACAAGCAAAACAATCCACCTTTTTGTTTTGAAATTTTCCAGTGATGGGTTTCGGTGTCCACTTCTATAAAGTTATATAAGGTAATTACAAATTACAATAAGCATAAATACATAAAAATAATATAGTTGTAAAAATGTAAGATTTTTGTAACTTTTAAAACAAGACTCGACCACCAAATGGAGGGAAAATCTCTGGCCCACTTTCAGGTCGATCCCATTCCCGAGAAACCATTGGAATCAGAACCTGCTTCTAATGGAGATGGGAGTAATGGTAATGTTGGTCAACGCCTCAAGAAATCTCACAAACCTTCAAAGTTTAAGTCAATTTTCACCCGACGTAGCCTCTCAACTGAAGCTATACAGTCCACAGCATCACCAACAGAAGTGCGAGAGGCAGCTGGAAAAGGGGACAATGATAGTAAAATTTCCTCCCAGTATCAACTTTCAACCAAGACTTCAAGTAAATCAATCATTCGTGATCCATCCAATGAAAAAATAGCCCCTATGACTGCCACGTCAGAAGCCTCTCTCCGTAACATGAGACCATCAGCAAGTACAAGTAGCCTCAAACAAGAACATATCCGAGTGGACGTTCATCAAGTAGACGATCAGCTTGCAGAACATCAAACATCTACAAATCTTCCTGACAATAATATGCCTGAATCGAGATCACGGTCCAGGGAACCAAAGAAAGGTGTTACCATTTATGAGCCGCAAGCCCAACATAGAGTTACGGTCTTTCGAAATCCATCTCATAATTTACCTCAACCTGGTCGGAAGCGCTCAAAGAGAAACAGCGGAGGTGGAAGCACTTCATGTACACGTAAAGTTAGCCAAAATCAACTAGACAAACCGGGGAAATTTGATGCACGTACACTGAAAAAAAAGTACAAACATCTTCTCTCACTTGTTGAAGAGCTGACGGAACACTGTGAATTTTACAAAAATGCACTGAGGCACAAAGAAAGTAAGACATTGTTTGGTTACAAAATAAAAAATATGCAGTAATTTTACAAGATTAAAAGTGAAAGTAGAAAATAATTTATCCTATCCTTGTACCATTTTACCAGCAAACCAGGACGCAGAGAAAATCAAACATAGAAAGGCAACCGAAGCCCTAAACGTTCAAATGTATAAGCTAGGTCAGGAGGTGGATGCATGGAAGGAAGAATGTCTTAAAATGGAAAACAAAAGCACGATGTTAATCAAAGTTAAAAATTTATCGCAAGAAAATCACGACCTGCTTGCAGATATAGAGGTGCATAAGTCCGTTATCATTCGACTCAACAAAGAATTAGCGTACTACCAAGACAAACTCCGGTTCAAGTTTAAGAATACCCCAGAGCAGATTCCCGTGTACTCTAGTAGCACAGACACTGACGAAGGAGATAGAGGTGATTCCACATTTCCAGAAAATGGAGATTGGCTACTGCACCCTAGAAAGTCATTACTTCCCTTGCTTATAGCCTATGATGAGGTTATTGCCGAGAAGGAAGAACTTTTGAAAGACCACGAAGTAACCATTGATCGTTTTAAAGGGAGATGTATGGAAATTGTGCAAGAGAACGAAGCGCTTCACCAGCTTATCTCCAGCAGTAAGGAAAGGGTATGAAGTATGAAAGACATCTTTTGGTATATTTATTTGTGGTGATGTTGGTGGATCAGTTTCCAATGTGGAAATGTTACGGTAATGGAAACGTTTCTGGTTACGCACAGGGCTCAATTTCGATTGAAGAATGGGAATTTCTTCGTTCCAATGCTGAGATAGTTTTGGAAGAAAATGATCTATTACACGGACAAGCAGAGAATTTAAAGAAAAAGGAGGAAAAGTTGTTTTCTCTATTTCAAGTGAAAGGTACTAAATATATTTACAGTCTGTTTGACTCAGGGACTTTCACTTTTGATGAAAAAGAAGATACGAGTATCCAATAAAATTCTAACTGGGTCTCCATTCCTTTGCTAATTTTAGCTGCTGAGTTCAAGCAAATGATAACTCAACATGAATCAGAGATCAGTCGACAACAGTCCAAAATATCGGATCTTGAAGCAAAATGCAAGCAACTTGGAGAGGAGCATTCCAATATGGCAGCAAGTTTGCATGCTCGCATCCCCAGAGAAAAACACGAGGAAATGGTACATGAATTTAAAAGGTATTTTTGGAAACTAGTACAGTACACAATATTAAAGTATACTGTGGGTTGTAAATGCGAAAGATCCCCGTTTGTTATCCATCTGTAAGTTGAAATTTCCTTGTAACGACGTTATCGGGCTTTCTTACTCCAGAGCATTTGAAGAGCTGAAAGCAAAATATGAAACCGACAAAAAAGCTGTTGGCGACAAACTGGAGGAAGCTGAAAAGGAAAAGGAAAGTTTGATAGAGGAGGTAGGTAATTTGGAGGACGAAAACACTCATTTACGAAATGACTTTCAGGATACGGAAAATCAACTGGCGTAAGTTTGCTTTTTGCTAATTGGTTATTTGATCAGCCAGCAATCAATTGTTCGTTACTCCCTTGAGGATGGTTATGCAGTTTGCACACCTATCCGCTTACATCCATCATTGGTAAATGTTTTCAGTGCCACCACTGAAGCATTGGAGCAATTAAAAACATCCCTGCTAGAAACAACCTCTGCAAGAGAAGCGACAAATGTTGTGATAGAAGATTTTGTAAACCATGTTCAACAATTGGCGACAGAGAAAAATCAATTGATTGAAGATTTGAACCAGCAGAAATTACTTAACAGCNAACATCCCTGCTAGAAACAACCTCTGCAAGAGAAGCGACAAATGTTGTGATAGAAGATTTTGTAAACCATGTTCAACAATTGGCGACAGAGAAAAATCAATTGATTGAAGATTTGAACCAGCAGAAATTACTTAACAGCCAAATGATGAGTTTACGGTCAAAAGAAAATGACCTTGTCAAGCAGCTGCATGATAAAATAGAGGTGACGTTTATAACAAAGAACATAAGCCATTGAGTCAAAAATTCATTTTGTACAAGTATGTTTAAACAATTTTGCAGGCTATGGATCGTCTTCATAATGTTGAGGTGAAAAGCGTACAAAACAAAGTTAAAGAACTAGAGGAAGCGCTAAGAACAAAGGGCGAACGACATCGTCGAGAACATTTACAATTATCCGAGCTGTTAGATGAAAAGGACCGCAGAATTGAGGCTATAGAAGAATCGAAAAGGTAAACTAGGTATTAGTGATTTCATGGCATCTTTTAGATTATATTTCTTGGTAGTTACGTTGCTGAAGCTGAAATCTGTTTACGACACATGTGACATGTAAATTCATTTTTATTTAAATTAGACAATTACAACAGGACTTAGAAACCGTTTGGCGCACGACCACAACAACAATGAACGCAAGTCTTAAAAACCGAAATGTGTGACGGTTTAGTAAATGGCTGGATTGGATTAAGAGATTCGATACATAGAATTAGTTACTCGTTTTACCCTATTGTTTTGTTTCTAACATTTAATAGCTTCCATTTATTTCAATTCAACCTTTTATCATTCTGTTGAGACTTGTCCAAGTGCACATGTCGACATGTTTTTTTTACTGCAAAGCCTTTGGAATTCTAACTACCCAAATCATGCTCATTGTCAGACCGCAAGAAAAGATGCAAATGTAAGATTAAACTTTAGGGAATAAGATGTAATTGATAAAAAAAAATCTAACTAGTTTAGTAATGTTTCACCAGTTCACCTTCTCCACATCCGTCTATGTTCGTTCAGTACTGTGCCAGTCTAAAATTAAAATTCACACAGACAATTTAATAAACATGTCAGCAAGAACAAGTATAGGTAGGTAATCTTTTCTCTGCATGATATATGGTCGTAAATATACACCATACATACAAAGCACGCCTTTATTGTTTTTATAAAAATAAACTGCAGGAACGACACGACACGAGTTTTCTTTCATTTTTAGCGTATA
>JAHZNB010005205.1:0-26162 GCA_027744295.1 Callyntrura guangdongensis
GAAATATTTGTAAGGCCTGGTAGTAGTAGTAGTGCCTGTGTATACAAAAAGAATAATAGAAGCTATTGTTCTCAGACACGTTGCTGTTGATTTACTAGATTCGCTTGATACATTGCAGCAGTAAGTAGAAATCTGGTGGTACGAATGAACGCCTACAGCTTTTCTAGCATTATGGGTTTACTAGCGACGACGCCATTTTGCTTTTTTTGCTTATAGAAGCTGGTAACAAGATGTTTTATTTTGCCTCGCTATAGCAGGCTCTCTGCTTTATGTATTTTTTACTATGTTTATTGTATCGAATTATTAATACTTTATTTTTAATGGATATTTCATGGTCTGATGAAACTAATTTTGGTGGAAACGGAACAGTTAAAAAGTTTTATCATCGGGATTGTCTGTTTTTTCAGGGACTGACTGCATTCCTTTCCTTCTCGATATTTGCATCCGTGCTGGGGATGCTCCAGTTTGGCTACAATACGGGTGTCATTAATGCTCCGAAGCGGGTAAGAAACACTGGAAAAAGTGTTCACCATTTATTAAGTGTGTTTTGTCGTTGAATGTATGTACATTCAATATTAAGATGGATGACTATACTGACTGACGACACAGTTTTCTGTTGATTTGCAAATGTGAAAAGTGTCGTCGTCAGTATGTGTGGTGTAGTGTAAGTGCTTTTTGTACTTGATGTTTTATTTCATCTCGTCTGTTGTGGCACACTGATATAACTTTACTCGCGTATCGTAGCATTATCATTCCTGTTTTGAAGACGTGTATATGTAGAGAGTAACTCAATTTCTTTTAAGTACCTTACAAAACGGTGTTGCTATTAGTCTATCTTCGTTTTTCTTAGAATAAGGATTACCACCAAGCTACCCTCCAGATCACAGTGAAAATAGAGCAAGAAGCTTTTTGTTAAAATTACACAATATTGTATACGTTTACGTGTTTATGTAACTTGGCACTTAGCTTCTGGCTACTTTCACGTTTTTAGGTTGTGCAACATAATAATAAAATTGTCTAAATAATGATCGGGCTACAATTATAGTAAGCTTTGATGACAACGGCAGTGTTTACAACGTAACCGTACTCTAGATATATAACGTTGCCCGTATTTATGTGAGATTTGAACTATTGATCTGATAATAGTATCGTGTAGCTGGGTTTAAACATCAACATATGCCGTAATATTTATGTACGTAATAATCATTATTGTCCGCTGCTGGAAACGAATAAAAACATATTATCATATGCATGTATGCAGCTTAAAAACCGGTAGGAATGTATAAGAAGCTCAACTACGAACGTTTGTTTGAAAGATGTGAGTTTTTCTTGTTAATATTCATGCGAAGACATGACATAAAGATCCTTGCATGATTTGTCAAAATTTCTTCCCTTTCTCTGTCCTTATTTCTCTTGCTCCTTCTCTCTCTCTCTCCTCGCTCTCCATTCTTACATGCCTGAAGTGAGTGAGCCAGTCTCAAGAGTCTCATCATCATTCCTTCTGTACCATTTCACTTCCATTCCATACTTCATTAGAGAAAGCTTTTTTCCTACGTCCCCTCTTTTCTGACTCTCCCTCTCTTACTTTTAAGAAACAAGTAAAAGTGTAGACAGAGAAAGGGAAATAAGTTACACAATCTTCCGTTCAAGCTGCTTTCCAGCCATTTTCTTACTAGTTGTAGCGTTTTAAATGAATCCACTAAAAGACATTTTTCGTTTCCCCTCGTTTCTTGGCCATTCCGAGTGGAGAGAATACGCGGATGATGATTTATGTTTTCACCTAACAGGCTTGTTGTACATCAAGATATAATAGTTAAAGTAAGTTCTTGAACAAAATGCCTTTAAATGTCTACATATAGGATGAGTTTTCTAGCAAATCCTTAGTTTGCGGAACAGTGTTTTACAATCACAATAAAGTATCAAGTAGCCGTAATCCAATCCCAGTACGATAAACTCTCCGCGGTAGGTACCCACCTGCCTACACCCGGGTAGCACAACGACAACGGAAAGGTAACTCGATGTAACTTTGCCGAAACTACACACAGGATTTTATTTCATTCCCCCGTGTAACATTACTTTGCATATTTATAAGAACGTGTAATTCCTTTTCCGTTGTACACACTCCCAGGGACATACATACACATCTGGCACTAAAGCGAATAATAAAGCGAAGACATAATAATATGACAAAATCAAAAGATGATGATATCACTAACGTCATCATCATGCTCAACCGCCGAAAAGTCATTTTGGGAAAATCATGCAGGTTTGGATGATTAGGAATTTCATAAATTACGTCTTACTTCGCTTACATCAATTTTCTCGCTATTCCCTTTCGGCAGACGGTGGTGGTGTGGTGGCGGTGGCAGGTTTTAAGTGTCTCGACAGGTTTCTTGTGTGAAAGTGTAGTCAAGTAGAAGCAGACGAGATGTCGATGAGTGTGGTAGTTTGTTATTTTATGACTGTAAGTCATTCATGTTCATCTCGCATAAAATTGCCCACTTTACGACGTCAAGTTCAGAATGTGTTTCCCTCAAAGGCTGACACAACACGAGAAGGTGACGTGCTCACGGAGGGGTGGGTATAACTATAACTGAAGCGACTTAGCATAAATGCTGCTTCTTCATCTTCTTCTCATTACCTCCTCTCCGGTGAAGGTAATACCCGACATGGAAAACGGTACCCACACAAGAACGACTATTGCTGATCTTGTTATTGGTTTTTGGTACAAGAATTATGCGTACATGTCGTTCTACCGTCACCGCCATCATCAAACTTTTAAGCCATAACACTCTCCGCTCTCTTTGCTTGGGTCCCAAGTTTTTGCCACTTTTTGTCATGAATAAAGAAAGAGGAGAAAAAAGATTCCCCATATTTCCTTGTCATCGATAAGAAATCATATGCAAATCCAGTGAGTAAAATGTCTACAATCAAGTGCAAAAAAACGAACACAGGCTGCAAAACCACAAAAAACGCATTTAAAGCAGAGTGAGCCATTCCTGTTGTTCCTTGTTATGTATGCACGTAAAAAGGGCAACGCTCATAATATTCTGTATGGAAGAGAACGTGCACTTATCAAGATGCTCGTTTGTTTCTTTCACTACCACACTATTATTGATGACTATAGATATGCATTATGCTGTATAATTTATATATTTTTAAAAATTTTCCTCTAGGATATCGAAATGTTCATAAAGGAAGTTTGGCAGGAGCGTAATAAAAATAAGGCGATGGAAAAGGATATGCTGGAAGAGACGTACTCTTATGTTGTTTCCATCTTCGCCATTGGAGGAATGCTGGGTGGATTCGGAGGTGGAATGATCGCCAATCGATTTGGGAGGTAAGCAGTCTAAAAGGAAAATACCCATACAACAAAAACTAAAATTTAACAATAAAAATTCATTCACATCTATACTGAACCAAACATACACAACCGTTGTAAAACAGTTCACTTGTATCACCCTTTTGGCTCGGCTCAATGAACAAGTAGTGTGAATGTCGGCTTGCAGATTCTCAACAATTTGCAAAATTACTTGGCATCCCTTGATTTTGTTGTGTTGGAGTCAAATAAATGCTAATTGCAGTTGTCGTATTTTGTGTGAGTGGAAGCACACTGGGACGGAAGAGAGAAAGTTTGTAGGTAGCTAATTTCATGTCACAATCAACTATCGTACCCTAATGTAGTGAAGAAGATTGGTGGTGCTTGTTCTTTCGCAAAGGAATATACAGGCAATAAATAAAGTAGTATTGAGTGAATGTCATATAAAGTTGCCTACGTGCTTTCTCTACTTTCTTCGAGTCTCACTTTCTCTTCTCTCTTCTCCAGACAGCTTGCTAAATGATCCTTGTATTAAGTTTGAAAAAGTCACGAAGGCGCTCATTATTTTTACATGGCTTCATATTAGACTCATACCATTTCTCTTTTTCTCTTTTATTTACAGGAAAGGTGGATTACTTATAAGTGATATCCTGGGAATCGGTGGCGGCGCACTGATGGCACTGACCCGGTCTACCCGATCCTACGAAGTATTGATTGTTGGACGGTTTGTCATTGGAGTTCACTGCGGTAAGCTAACTTGTTCATAATTTATGGCTGGATCATGTCTTTTTCCATCACCACCAACACCCCGATTATCTACATGCATAACAAACTTTTCCTCGGATATATACTCTATCTCTGAGACAATGCTTTCCGGATTACTTTTAAGCCAGTGAAAATATTACATTTCACGGTGGCTTTTACTACAAGTACTCCTTTGTACCAGGAAAATGCTGCTTCTGTGTCATAGCAGGAAAAATCTACCAGGAAAGTGTTATCTCTATAAAAACGGGCAACTGGTCGGTAAACCGCACAGTTTTAAGCTGACTAGGCGAAGATAAATTACTTTTTATTCGGTGGTTAATGTGTCGATCCCAGTTCAGATAAAGAAAACATTAGTGTTGCACTTTTCCTCTCCTCTCTTACACATGATACTAGAGACTACTTCCGTGCCGTACTAATATGCCCACGCCGTTTTTACTCTGCTTTCACCCGTCGACTTAAATTAACATCACCGTGTGCTGTGTGCTCTGAAAATAACTAATATTGGCCTGCTTAAAACTCCATTTCTAAAATATGACCCATTGATCTGATCTGCCTTGAAGACACTCATGCAAAAACAAAGCGCTAAAATGTATCATATACTTTCATACATAAATATTTATACCATAGTTTGTAGTTCTCTGACAAGAACTTGTAGTGTGTAGGGTTGATGACATGCTCCTGACAAGGACAATGATGATAGCGATGAGGAGGAAAGTGAAATTTCTTTTTTCTTCCTAAAAAGTCTGGTTTCAGAATAAGTGTGTACAGACATAATATATCATATCTCAGGAGAAAGCAAGAGACTGCACGATATTATTATACACCGAGACATGCTTCTCTTCCCATTATTTATTTCCAGAGTGTTTTTGTGTATGTGTGTGGTGTGGTGGGAGCAGAAGAAATATTACACCGAGTCATGCAGCCCCGTGCAACTCCCATTGTCACGCTGTCAACTTTTGTCAGATCCAGTTGCTTCTAAATTAACTTGTAATTTGTCACGGATTATTTGTTGTCTTTTCATTTACTTTTTCTTCTGCCCAGTACACACACACACACACAGAACACGACATAAAATGTAAACGTAACACTACCGAACATAGACTTGACTGTAGGTACTATATCTGTATAATATCATAAGAAACTATACGCCGTGTCTCACCCCAGACTTAATGAAAAAATTCTGTTATTATTTTCTCTCAGACCGTACTTTTTTTATGTCTGGAAATAATACACTTGCTGGTTATTTTACTCAAGTTTTATTTCCCAGAATTCAATACCAATAATCGTTATATTTCATGTTTTTATTGTTTTCATGCAGGATACTACACACACTATTTTCCCATTACAATGATGATACCCCAGTAACCTTTGATTTTCATTTTTTACACTCTTGACTTTTGTTTAGTGCTTGAATAAGAGAAGAAGTCAGACAATAAACTGCGGAATACCAATCCTGATGTATTTTCCAACTTGCGTGTCATGCTTACAAGAGCACACACACCCCCATAAATACAAGAAAAGCAGTGGAAAAGTACGGTACTTTCGGGGAGTAGATGAGACTTTTTTCTCACTTCCCTGTCCCACAACCATACTTACAACTCATCTTTGTTCATTTTAGTTTATAAGTTTTGCATCTAGTATTACCACATACACTCCTTCTGCAGCTGCTGCTGCTACTCTCTGACATGTATTATGTATTCCTGTCTTCTTTTTGACTTAATGTTCAAAGGCGAGGAGAATAGTAGTGACGGCCTTTTGTTCCATTCTCCTGTCGATTTATTCCTGTCTCTTTTATTTTCACTTTTCTTTTCACTCCTGGCCTTGTTTGCTGCTGATGTTGAAATCAAAAGGTACATATTATGAACCATACAAACGTGTAGCTATATAGGCATGTATATTTTCTGTACGTTCCCTTCTCTCCAGGCCACTGACTTCTTGTATCTTTGTTTTCCCAATATACGTCGTCATACTATCAAAACCTGGTACTTGTCATGTATGTTTGTATGCCGAGACATGTAAGGGCAAAAGCCCTGTGTTGTCTCCGAGTAAACTATAAAAAGATAAACTTTTTTTGTGTTTCTTTTGTAATGCTTTTTACGTTTTACTCTTTTCTGATGATTCTCTTCCCTACTGCTTTCCCTGAGCGTCATGTTAGATTTCTTGTAATTCTTTCACTCGAAATAATCACAAGAAAATAAAAAAGTGTATCGTTCATGGAAGCGCTCTCAGTGGGCGATTCATGTTTCCTCTCACTTTTCTTCCAGTTGCCTTTTCACTTCCATTTTAGGGCATTCATTCGAGAAGATCTACGTGCACGACTATAACTAGCAAGTGCACTCACTAATAATAGTTCAACCCAGAGCTATCATCATCTTTGGGATCATCTTATTAACCATGCTAGAGTAAACATGGTCGCAATCTATAAAGCCAAAGCTGGTGTGTAGTAGTAGTTCTTCATGTGTATATAGTCTTAATGTAATAAATGTTTCTCCTATTCTTAGAAATTATGTGTATTTACAGATTATTGTTGATTTCTCTAATCCGTAACGCCAACTAACTTTCTCCAAGTGGAGCCGTGTGCCAGTGTTTCCTCATTCTGTTGAAAGATGCAATTTTCCTCGAAATGAAGTTGCAAACTTTCTTCGATTAAAATAAGACGGAAAAGGGGACGCGGGATGTGATGCATGTGAAAAGGCGGCATGCATGTAGATACGGTGCATTTCTTTCGTGTGATAAACGTCTGTTGATATCTAGGTACACTCGGAGAATAATGTAGTAATATGTACGAAAGCTACAGTCGCTGTGAATTGTGTGTCTACTCGGTAGTCTGCAAAATCATAATGGATATTGCATCAATAAAAATAAAAAAAGATTCTTCCGTGAAAGTAATTTATGTAGAAAATCGCTACTGCTGACAAAACCATTTATACATAAATGCCTGTGATGTTCTTTTGTTTACGTCGGCAAACAGTTTTACCGTATTTGTGAGCACTGTCAGTACTTTTGTGTAACAGCCATGAAACGAGCGGTATTACCGGTGCGGTGGCGGTGTAGTGGTCGTTGTGTTGGTGGTCGTTGGGTACATGGTTGGTGGAAAACGCAATATAATATGCTTTGAAATCGAATGGAGGACACACACACATACTCCCTTATATATATATTTACCACCCCCTTGTTTGGAATGCATGTTAACGGGTTTATTTATCTTGCTCATTTGTAAGATTGTAAGTAAACATAACTCTTGTCTTTTGTGTGTGTACGTTTGCAGGCCTAAGCACAATTTTGGTCCCTATGTACGTTAGCGAGATTGCTCCATTGAATCTTAGAGGCGCTCTAGGAACTGTGAATCAATTAGCTGTGACCATAGGACTTTGTGTTTCCCAGATTCTTGGAGTTGACCAACTCTTGGGAACTAATGATGGCTGGCCCGTACTTTTGGGTAAGTTGAAAGGATTCTCCACTTTTTCTTTTTTCTCTCTTTCAAGTAATCGAACCAAGATTTTTTTGTCTTTGTCATGCTGACGGTACTACAGATAGAGCCCGGGTACAAGTGTTCAAGTGTTTATCTATAAAAATGTTGTATGCACTTAAATTACTACTACGAGTAGAACATTACGCTGAGTAACAATGTTACTAATTCACTACAACAAGACAGCGCACTGCCAAACAAGGAGTGAAGAAATAAAAAATGTACAAGATAGGAGGAGGAGGAGGGCACAGACTGCCCGAGAGAAGCGTAGGCGAGTGTCGTCCGAATATGTACATACACTTTTATTATTAGTGTAATTCAAATATTCTCTCCGTTTACTAAAAGTATACCCACTGTGCATGGTACGTCATTGCATGTTGTGTTGCCCTCTTTGTAAATATGTACATTTGGACTAGTTACATTCTTTTAAGGTATAAGCACTTTGTTCCATACGACAAATTTTCTGACAAGTGTTCTGATGTCAACTTCACAGAAGTTTAGGACAACTACTTTTGAAGGAAAAGCATGTGTTGATGTCGTTTAGATAGATTGGTCATAGGTTATTGCCTCTTTGCTCCACTACCTAAGTAGTATAGCGTAGCGTCGCGTCGTTGTTGTCGTCAATGCTAGACTCTACCGTGTGCCTACACATACACACATACTTGAAAAGGAAATGAAAAGTCTCTTTGAAGAAGAAAGAAAGCAAAAGAAATGATCTGATAAATCTACTTTTAGTTTTTTTTGTCTCTTTTCAAGAGGTTCCATGAAATAACGGTAAAAAAATACCTTCCTCAGAACCGTCAAAAATACTTTTGACACGTTGGCTTTTTAACTTGCTTCGAAATAGTTTACGTTCGAGTTGATTTAACATCTCCACGGATGTGTACGATTAAAGGGAGAAAACCAAAATAAACCCGGGAATCAGGCAAAATGATAGCAAAGAGAACCTAATCAGTTTGTATAGACATATATACCATACCCAATTCCAATGTTCTTTTGCAGAAGATGTCATTACTTTTTCCTTCCTTTTGTTTAGGATTGGCCCTAGTTCCTCCTGCTTTACAACTACTTTTATTGCCACTGTGTCCAGAATCTCCTCGGCATCTTTTAATCACAAAGCAGAGGGAAGACGAAGCCAGAAAAGGTAAGGGAATCAAAAATGGAGAAAGTACTACTGTTCCTTTAAAAATTAACCAAACTATTTAGCGTGTATAGGCAATCTTCATTGTTCGTCTAAATGTTCTTTTTAAATTAAAAACCCTGTCCAATTACAACACGTGTAAATGTACATATATATTTTTAACAAAACCAACTACAGCACTGAAGAGACTTAGAGCATCTACTGATGTGGAGGATGACGTGGAGGAGATGAAAGCCGAGCAGCGAGCTCATTCCCAAGAAGCTAGAATATCCATGCTACAACTGCTACGCTCATCTAATCTTAGAATGCCCCTTGGTATTGCCGTAATTATGCAACTTTCTCAGCAGTTCTCAGGAATTAACGCGGTCAGTGCTCCTTTTCATTATTATTGCTATTATTATTATTCCGCTTCATTAATATGACTACCTCCTCATCTGCAAATACACATGAATATTACACTGTTTATTTTATTACGCTGGCTGTATGCTAGCCCAATCCTGAAAATGTATTGTTGAACTAAGCCAGCTTATTTCTTCAAACATTACGTATGTATACACAAATACCTACATATACACATGCCTTAACACAAAGTCTTTGAGTTTGTATAAATGGATGAATTTGAAGTGACTGAGATCACGTTGCAGCTTACGCATTTATCCTCGGGTGAGTTGAAGCCGTATAGTATATAGACCGTAGTATAGTTTTGGGGATGAGAGAGAAGGGAAGAATGTTTTGAAAGGAGCGATTACCACTTTTGCTAATCTTGTTTGACAGACTCGAAGCAAATATTTGATCTGCGAATCCATCATACACAATATGAGCACCAAATATACCCTCTATTATTTTTTACTTTAGACATTTCAGTGTCTCCTCTCGACCAGCAAAATGCCTATCTATCACGACAGTTATTCGTATTCGTTCGTACAGGATTTCTGTTTTTATTGAAGGTTTTGTTTGTGGAGTGGAAAAGCGAAAGTACGGATAAAGACAGAGTATGTGCCTTTTAAAGCACGAATTCCAACGCGTTTCTATATCTTTACATTACAGCCATATTGCAACGAGGCAACGAGGGGAATCCCTTTTATTGGGAAAGCTTCAAGTGAGATATAGCCATTATTTTTGTTCTCGCTATGATATACCGCTACAGGGATCAATGCTTGCTTTGTTTTAAGGCGCTCATTTTTTACAACGTGTACATTCCTCGCATGCCAGAGTTTCTCATATCGCACGAGTCACACTTGTTGTTCCTTGCCGATTGGATGGCAGGGAAAGTGTTTGAAAAATAATTGTGGTTGACGGTCTCTTAGAACAAAAAAATTGTGTCATGGCTGTGGTATGTAATTCAGGCTTATCGCGTATGTATTCAACAGAAACATGCCTCAAGAAGCGGGTTTAGGTGAGGAGTTGTTAGTATTATGTTTCCGATTCGGAAAGTAGAGAAGTTTCTAGGTACGTGGGCAATCCATTCCATATTGTAGTGATATACTTTTATATAGATATACAGAGGACAGGATTTACAATGGGCTTCATACACATGAAAATATCTGAATTGGTTGTCTAGAGCTGGCGTGGATAGGAGTTTCTCATGACAAACTTTTGAAATTGATACTGACAGGTTTTGTTTACACACCTTCGGAGTAGGAAAGAGAATGAAGTGATTCTCCATGTATTTTTCAATAGAGTACAAGTATCAACATGAGAGCGCTTTTGTTCACTTATCTTCAAACCATTCACTAAAAAACTTGTTGTCCAGGCTCACGCGTAAAAGCAACAAAAGTGAAGCGAAAGAATGCGAGGCGAGGGCAAGACTCCATGTTATGGAGAAAGGATTACTTTTATAAGCCATATATACACAACTCACTTCCACCATGCTGTACCATACACTTTTCTCTTTCTCTTTCATTCCAGCCATTTTTTTCGTATTACCTTTTTAAAGTAAATGTATTACCATTACCTTGTTTGTACGTCGGCGGCAATCATTCCTGTTGAGGGGATTGCTGAAGCTGAAAGCGTTTGCCAGGAAAGTAATGTGAACCAATGTGGTATTATTTTACCACATCTAAAACGCCGCTTCTACACTTCCACTTGATATTATAATGCAATATTTGTGTTATCAATTTGTATCTGCAGGTATTTTACTACTCGACAGTTTTATTTACTAATACTGGACTAAGTGATTCAAACGCCAAGTATGCAACGATAGGAGTTGGCGCCATCATGGTGGGAATGACCCTGGTATCTGTTATGCTGATGGACCGTGCCGGACGCAGAACTCTCCATCTTTATGGTCTTGGTGGCATGTTCATCTTTTCCATCTTCATCACAATCACTATGCTCATCAAGGTGTCCCCTCGATTCCAATTTGTTTTCTTTTATTTATTTTATCTCTTTGATATTATCATCTACAACTACTGTAACGTCAACCCATTGTCGACAAAGTTGTTGTAGGTATTAGTAAGTTGTACAGGTATGTGGTATTTAAGCAACTGAGTATTGTCTGGACCGACGAGGTAAATAACTTACACAGCTTGTCGTCGGTGGCTTGATGTTCCCCTGATTCTTAAATAAATTTCGAAATGTATGAGAAAACTCGAACAGCTCACTATTACAACTACCTGTAATAGCGATTTTAATGTTAGGTCTGTATCTAATACATACTGAAGGAAAACTTGGTTGACAGAGAAAGGTGTCGACTTTTCTGGAAGTATAACAGCTTATACCCCACCCAGTTTGCATGGCTGAGATTTTAATTAGACACGTTTATATGCTTACAAAACGTTTATTTTCTGCCCACTTGTAGTTTATCAGAAATAGTAGAGAGATATGCATTCGTTTATATTTTGATTATATCGCAGAACTCCCCAATTTATTGATTTTGATCGCATGCGATTTCGTTTTTAAGAAAAGTTCACTTTTGTTTTTCCTTGTAGTACACACACGTAGTACTACTGATGGAAGCCACTACTGTTTTCTCTGTAACAGCATGTCGTTACACAAAATTTCGTTGAAATATTGGAAAATGTCTATTTTGTTCGCTTCTTTGCAATTTTGGTTTGATTTCGTTTGATCTAAGAAGATCACTGACAGTCAAGTTTTGCGCAAAAGGAATTTTTTTCTTTGTTCAAGGATATCTTGGACTGGATCTCCTATCTTGCGGTGATATGCGTCTTGAGCTTTGTCGTCTTTTTTGCGGTGGGGCCTGGTTCCATTCCCTGGCTCATCACTGCCGAGCTCTTTTCTCAAGGACCACGACCTGCAGCCATGTCAATCGCCGTGCTCATCAACTGGCTTTCCAACTTCCTTGTCGGCAAATACTTCTTAAATTTGATGGTAAGTACTCAAAACCATACACAAATAGACAACACGGCTTCAGAAGTAGACAGACCCGTAAAAGAAACAATATTTGAATATACTGACTGCTTACTAGAAGTTCTCCCCACGCACGCCAATAGAGCAGCATTATCATTACTATTATTGATATTGGGTTATTTTTGGGGAATTCGTCCCCGATGTAAAGGGAAATTCTGCCAAGAAATTTATACAACAACTTGTGTCCCTCACATATCTATACGGGCAGAAGCTTTGTGTGTATGTGTGTGAGTATCTCGGGTTTTCTCCATTTTTACGTAAGGTAAAGGCCGGCTTATAGACCAACCCATATTGTCCCTCTGCGGTGCCCACTCCCTTCTCCTCCCATCTTTCCCTACCAAATTGGCTCATTTCTATTCCATTTTCTTTCCCAAACAAGTACGATCGCTTCATCAGCCGTCGTTTTTATCTGCTAGCCAAACAGTTACTACACAGTAAAGTGTGGAGATCCAGAAAGGACATGTCATGCCAAAGCCGTAAAAGTAATACACATGAGCAAAAAAAGCTGTATAGAGAGAGGATGACGATGACGATAATGATGATCAACAAGACCAAAGTTACTTTTTCCATGAAATTAGTCTTGTTAAGATAAAAAGTAGCAAAAGCTTGGGGAAAAGTTTTCTAACAAGTGCACACAAACCCTTTTTACCAGAAATATGATGATGTAATACATGCCAACATGCTGCCACTATCACTAAACTTGTGCAATGCAACTTCATTGGTATGTGGTGTCCAGAACGACGCCTGCCTCTTCCTTCCTGTTAAAACTTAAAGCAACCCCTTTCATATAACGGCAGCATCGGTGAAGGGATAGTTTGTTCTAGGTTAGCAGTATAGTAATAACGTCGTCCGTCGTTACACAAGCGTTTCTCTCTCTCTTCTTTCTGGACAAGAGCTCTGTAACAGTAACATTTTCCCCCGCGCCGCGCACACAATTGTGTGCACATAAGTGATTTGATAGGAAGTAATTTACGTTCTAAATGTAATAGTGTGTCATGTATGTAATCATGAATGAGCATAATATAATCTATTGCCGTTATAACTTGTGGTAAATGTATGTACAAGCATTATTTCACTATAACGTCAAAATATGGTCTTAATTCGTATATATCTGTGTATACTTCCTATTACCTCTGTGTTACATTATATCAGACTAACTACAAAGAATATAACATTTTATCTTTTCTTCTGTCTAGAACTACTTGGGAAACTATGCATTCCTTCCGTTCAGCCTCCTCCTCGCATTCTTTTGGATTTTCACCTACAGTAAAGTCCCAGAAACGAGGTCTATTTTTAGGACACACACAGACTGTAGACTATGTACATATGAGCACAAATACTGTAATATATTTACAATGATGTATATACGTGAATGTATGTTACCCACATTTAACGTGTCTTTTCAATTGCCCCACCGCAACACATACCAGCAACCCAAGAAAAATATCTCTCCTTCACATTTCACTTTCTAACTTAAAAAATGTTAACAATTCACTTTCTCCATAAATTGTTCACAACTTTCTTTCCTGATATCGTCCACTACTTTTACATCATCACACATACATAATACATACACCCTGCTGCCACTCATACTTTTCGTTTCCGCCCGTGCTACTTTTTGTCTGTGTGAAAGGAAAAGGGTCTACAGAACAACAGAAAAGGCACAGAAAAACTCATTTCTTCGTCGGCAACATCTTGTCTGAAGATGTTTCAAAGTAGCATGAAACATCTTAGTCATCAGCAAGAACCGAAAAGGTTATCCACCACAGACCTACACATATACATATATGTATCCACCTTTTAACCTCTTTAACCAGCTAAAAAAATAATGAATGAATGAATGACTGAATGATTGTATCAATTTTCTATACTAATTTATCTACAGAACTAACTGATATACTTCTGCCGACAAGTACGTTTTTCAAAGACAAATCTATCTAAGCCAACTCATCCCTTCAACACGCTGTTTAACCCAGAAAAGCCTTTTAATAACGCTATATATATAACCTAAAGAAAAAAAAAACATTAACGAGAGCACTACTATTAAAACAAAAAAATACTGCCTGGCTATTTCGCTAAAAAACAAAAAGCATTTTTGTTTACATACAATATTGGTTTAATACGAAAAAATGCAATATTTGCCTAAGCGTCATTTCCAAATTTTATAAAGGGAGAACAGAGCTCCTGGGGACGAAAGCCATTCATACGGGTGAGTTTCCACAAAAGATGGTATTGTTTCTGTTTTAAAAAAGCAAACCAAAAACAATGTCAGCTTAACCGTTCAGTTTATTATGTCGTTTTTCTATATGTATATATTTGTCTTGTGTCATCTCTGTCTCTGTCGCGTTTCCATTCATTCAAAAACAAATTGTTGAGTAAACAGTAGTGCCAATTGCTTAAATTGGCACACCCTTTATTTATTTTAACCTCTATTATCTCTCCAACAAAAGGACCGTTTAGTTTATAGTCTGTAGCGAGTAGACTTTAGTTTTAGAAAAGACTAGCACTATAGCATGTAGTACGTAGACTGCAGAGTAGGACGGAACCAACATAATTTGTAAAATAATAATGAGAATTTTTCTATTGTTTGCTAATAATACATTTTTTAAACTTTGTTCAAACTTTTGATAAAAATCCAACAAAGTATGTTCTTTAATAAATTAGAGTTCTATTGAGTCAATCACAAAAATGCAAGTGAAGTACTGCTGCTGCGAACACCCACTTAAAATAAGTTATCCACTGTCACTGTTGTATTTTGTCGTGTACTGTTATGCTGTAACTTAACTAAACTTTTTGACGAATGATATAGAAACAAAAACTTTATGGCCAGAATAACGTACACAAATTCACAATATTTTTAAACCATTTTTGTTATGTTATATATCCTATTATGTTTTAAACGAACAATTTTTACCGTACCATGTAATTTAGCTCTACTACTAAACCTAGTGGAACAACCAGTTACGCATCCACAGGAAAAACCAGCAGTACCCATTTGGATGTTGATAACCCTCAGTTTGACAAGACGGATCTTTAAATTTACTTTTTTATTTCTTCATAAGGTTTTAATTTTTATTTTACTTATCAGTTTTATTCAATTTGACATTACTATTATCATTATATAATTGAAATATATTTCTGTGGTGTATATTTTATGATTCGTTATTTAAACCGATGATTTGCTTAAATTGACATTCTGATTAAAAAGCCTGAGCTATGAGTATTATTTCACTATCGCACGGCTACGTAATAATACTAATCTAATTTATTTTCTAATATTTTACCATTTCCAGTATGCTGAACTGTGTTGGCCAACCAATGGCTGAGAGCTCTGCTCTCATAGAAGCTGAAAAGCAGCAACCTCCTCCTGAATCATGTGAGGAAGCAGAATATGACTACAATAACCTTTAAGCACATAATTAATCTCTTAAAACATACCCTAGTTTTTTATTTAACAAAATCATTAAACGATTGCAAGTATTCTTTTGGCAATACCTTGAAGTATATTATTATCAATGTACTATAAACGTATTAGTTGTGCTTCATTACCCCTTTTATAATTAAAACAATTATTATTATTATAATTTTCATATAGCAATAACAGCAGTTAAGTACAGCATGTATAGAAATTTTGAGATAACCGTCCATTCCATTATTAAATATGCTTTGATTATGATTATTAAACTTATGTCATATTTTTTTCAAATGTTTCATTTAGCTATAAACGTAATGTGTAATGAAAATAATATGTGGTTGAATATTTTTCGGTTTATACAAGCAGTTACAATGTAAAACCTACTGGTTATTTAATATGCATGATGATTATCTCATTATTTTTTATTACCTTACCTTTACTATTCAATAAAGTTAAATCGTGCTTGAAAAAATGCATTTTAATTTTTGAGCTTCGAGTTCATTCGGAAAGCCACCCTTTTTGCCGAATGTAATTACTACGTTCAATGTACACCACAAAGTGGCATGTACTAAATCACGACTTTCACTAGCTGGCCGAAAATACTAACTAATCCTTTTTCTGACTGATCATTCTTTCCAACCAAGCGTTCTGCACACAGAAAATCAACACCCATTCAAATAGCTTTGGTGTACAAGTATTAATTATTTAGATTTCTCGTTTTAGCGCTAAATCTACTTCGGTAATCAATTCGTACGGCGAGTGTAAATTGGATGCCGGTAGACATGGAACGCCTTGTCGTATACGACTTTTTTATGCAGCATTATACGTTTGTAACTTCATGCCATTCTATTGTTTCATTCAAAATTCATCACCGACCTATTTATCCGACCAAACTTCTAAGCTGGATTGTGGTTGTTGCAACATGCATGAGTTTGCTGACTGGAAAATGTTGCGTGCATGGGAATGAACATTTTGGGAATATTTTGAACATAATGGAATGCGCTGTATATGTACCTAATGTACTTTTATCTTTCGCTGGTTGAAATGGCATGTTTATATGCATGGAAGTTTGTTTTAAACCCTTTTAACATGCTTAATTACTACTGATCTCGGATTCTCGCTTCTGACCTTCACATTTACATCTTGTATCTGTGATGATACTTGATACTTTGCTGGCGCATTCTTGTTGACTAATATTATTTTTGTAACATTCAAACTGCGTAAGTCCAACTTTAACATTTCTTTTTAAAAATTGTAGCGGTTGTAACCCTGTTTTATACTCAACATAAATGACGATAATGTGTATGACATTCAAGATATAGTGTAGTTTGTTAGGGGTTTTCAATCTTCCTGACTTCGAAACACATTACTTAGCATTTTTAACTAACTTTCAATGTTACTTTCTTTTTTCCTCGTGACTGGGATCTTTATCGGGCTCTATCTGGGATTTTACTAACGTGTCATCTTGACGAACTTTTTCTCTGTGTCGCTCTCTTTCTCCTGCATTGCTTCCTTTCGCCACGTTTTTCTACCGGTGGGTATTCATATCAGCAGCAGCATCCGGAACTTCTTCCAGAGGAGAACATCGAAGCAGTAGTGACCGTGGAGATCAGGGTCCCCCAATCCCAAATATAGAACAATTGAGTCCCCCAGGTGGGGTACCTCCACCTCCAGTCCCCTTCGCAATACCGCCTTATCCGCCAAGATTTTTGGATGACAACGCCGTCTGACGATGGACTGGCTCTAACCCTAATGTTTATAATCAGTCTATTTCAACAATTAATACTAGTGTGTACAGTTCACGGTTCAACATTGGTGGCAGTAGTATAGGTGCCGAGAGCGGTGGGGGCGGTGACCAATCTTCAACAGATCTCCTGATCCTATCTCCAAATCAGCCATTTCCACGCGTTCTTTCTACTTCATCAGCTACGCTTCCGTCGCTGATTTGAAATCTTCTTAGTACAACAATACTTAATGCCGCGAGAGAGAAAGTTAGTGAAATGTTAAACCTACCACACCCTTTCTTCTCTGTGCGTGTAGACCCACTACGTAGTTTGTGCTGCAAAAGTGATTCATTGTGTCATTTTTACCATCAAATATCTTTCCTGCTACGCCAAAAAGGAATATATTACTGAATTAACTACAATAGAAATACAACTTTACGCTACCTGTTCCAAACGAGAAAATACTAGCATCATCATCGTCAATGTGACACACAGGCCGCGTGAGTGATGAGTGAAATGACCCGCCCACACAATAGATAATCCGTAGTCGTAAAGGAACTAAAAGTCTGCTGTGTTCTTTAGATAAGATTATGCTTAGAGCCTTAGGTTGGATTCCTCTCTCGGTTCCTTGGTGCTTCGAAAATACCCCTTCTCCTACGTAAACAACATCTCTGAAACGCTGAATGGAGAAAATAAAAATATTTACAATGATAGAAACAAAACAACCGACATTCTTAGTCGAGCGAGTGAGGGCTACAAAAGCAAATGATAAGTGAATCAAATAAAACAAAACTGAAACTGATGCAATTTTCTTCATTGCACAGACAGACTATACAATAATATTACTGGGAATTGGTACCGTGCAAAACAAGATATTGTGCGATTTTCTCAAAGGCGAACTAAACTGTTTTCCAAGAAAAAAACAATGCGTAGAAGTAGACTATAAAAGCACCTACACGCACTGCATCCATTTTTGCGTAAAAATCTTCAGGTCACACTGTATAACTCCACATTTGGCATTTCCTAGCACATTATTACATAAAATATCCACCAAATACCAGTATACTACTTACCTAGCCGTTTTTGTTATAAGCAAGCATTTCGTAGAACGGAAAAATACAGTCATGTAAAATGCATTCCATGGAAAGGCGGTCAAATAAAAAGAAAGTATCCCCGCAATCCGCAGCCCGAACAGAAAAATAAACGTTTCCCTGCAACTTTTACAAATATTAACTTTTGAAAACTATAAATGGAATGAAGCTAAAAAGATGATTACATTTATCATTTACATTTTAAGTAATAAAAAGTTTTTAGATGCCCACCTTTAACATACAAAAATCTAATTATAGGAAAGAGTTTGAATTCACACAAGCTACTTGATGTAATAATATTATGATGACTAAATGTAATACTCCAGACTCCAACCAATGATGCAAATTTGAATATTAAACGGAGAATAGCAAAGAAAAATGTACATTTTTAGCCTTTCTCGAACTTTGATAACTTTGAATAAGTGTACGGTTTTATCAGCCTACCACTGCCCTATCTTTATAATAATTCTACAAACATACAATAAGGTGTATGGCGTAGAGTAAGTGACAATGATGATGAGACATTACACTGACTACATAATTATCTCTGCGAATCCTTTTTGTGAACAGTTGTGTTGAAGCAGAACGGACGCAAAAGTGACTTTTATGCGCAACTTCGGTGCAATTTTTCAGGAAACGGCTACACTGAAATCATAACCTCAGCATTATTGCTCTTGAAACTGTGACTTGCAAAATCTGTAATTTCCGGTTGGTGATGTTTCCAACATGTCAACAGTATACATTACAACTCTCCTGTGTATATTAATTTTTAAAAGTTTGTATCTTAAAATCCCGCAGTCAACAAGAGCGAAACCCTTTACACGTTTTCACTACAATATTTGAAACGTCAAACGTGCCATGTCTTATTACAATAGTAGAAAGTACCAAATATGTTATAAATAATATATTATGCACGAACAAAAACCTTCAACTATTACATACCGATGACGTCGTGTCTATAACGTTCGAAATTTTCATCAATTTTTAAGCATGTGCAATTAGTGCAAACACCCGTAGGGTTTCATCAGTTGTCCTGTAATTGTGTACATACACTATACACTGCCGCCGTAGGAAAGGTAAACGCACAACAGTACGTTTTGATAGTGCTAGTGAATAGTGTGTTGTTGATAAAATTAAACATGAGCAGCAAAGTGAAAATAATTACATGTGTGATTCGAAGTAAAATCGAATTAGAATAATTGGTTTGTTAAAGCACAATCTGAAATGCGCCTACAATTTCTAGTCGGTACAGAACAGTGTAGTCAAAGTTTACTAAGGTACACGGGGTTGCTGATGAGATGTCAAATAGTCGAATATTTCTGAAACTTTTTTTTCCACCACACATTCTTTATCTAGACTTGTTATTGTACTCTATTCGAATTATTTAATAGCGTTATCCAATCATCATCTTGTAAATTCCGTAACAAAAGCTTCCAATTTTTAGTGTAGTATTTTTAAAGAGTGTAAAGGCGTTCTGTTTATTTAATATTGTTAGATTTTTGTTCCTGCTAACGTTTTGTAACTTTTACCGCTAACGTTATTACATCTACTGTAAGATATGATATGATCTAATGAAAAAAAATATATGTAGCTGCTGCACCCACACAATTTTATCCTGTTTTTATTGGAAGAATCGAGGACTGACGACTGGACTTCGCACTTCATCTAAATTCGGAGAGAAGCAATGCAATACATTTTTTGTCAAACAACAGCATCTGCAGACTCCGTCGTAGAGTTGTTAGTATTACAATAATTACAATAAGGAAAACTGCATGCATATGCCTACGATAACTAGTAAATTTTCAAATTAAATATTCAATGAAAATACCATACATATAAACTTTTGTATAAAATGTGTAAATGTAATATTGTTGATTGGTAAGAACATACTTTTTATGTGTAAAACGTGTAGCTGTTTTTTGCTTGCCCAGCGGCGCTGTATGTGGGAAAAACAAGTGTAATATATATACAATTTTAGTAAAAGAAATAAGATTAAAACTTGATAAATATTGTCGAGTCGTTTTTTATAAGAAAAAAAGTAAAAGGTAAAAATAAAAAAGATTTCACAAAAATACATACAATTAATTAACGATTGACCACAATCTCAAATATGACCGCAGAGAGAAGGAATAATAGATTACTATACAAAACAATACACACGCAAGTCCATTCCTCTTTTCTGTTTTACTAAATATTAGATTCATCGTGAATCCAATCCAAAAAGTAAAAATACAAATTATTTTTCGTCTGATCCTGATATGTAAATTATATCAATCGATCCTTCATTTTTAATATCTTTTCGACACTAGTTTATGTCATGACTAATTAGTTGTTATAATGAATTGTTGTAAGTTTATTAATGACACAAATATAAGTATAATGAAATGTATTTAAAATTGTTGGTTGTAAAATATGCAATAACCACTTTTGTAACAATCTGATTTCTCGTCAAAATCTTTTACATATGTATCTCCTGTTGATGTATTTGTATTTCAATACTTATCTATATATGTATGTGTGTACCTCTCTTTGAAAAAAGCTGTTAAAGCACTTAAAATTTTGGAGCAACACTGGATTACTACTACCAGATAGATGATCATTTATTTAGTGGCTAAAATATTTTAAAAACGAGTTACTATTCGCACATACACACTTTTAAAATACACTTTTCTAAATCACTCAAGGTGCTCAAATTTTACTATGCGTAAACTGTGTACGTTTAGAAGAGAAAATTTGTATTACCGTGCTATATATAAATCCTAACAGAGACAACCGTACTATCACCATATACCTAACCAAAAACTTGCGTATTTAATAAAACGGATTGATTTCAAAGCTTGTATATATCATACAAATAATAATTATTAATCAATAGGCGTTAGTTTTGTTAAGTTGTTTTACAGACATTAGCCAGTCCTCACCATGATAGATCAGAAGCAAGGAAAAAGAGATTTCAACCAAATTTTTCACACAATTTCAGTGCTCACAGGTGGAAGGCGCAATTATAATAATGTTTTCTTTAAAAGGGGACAATAGTTTGCTCTGTCTGAGTAAACTTATTTTTACAAAATAAATTATTCCCTGGCATATTATGTGTATGCTGAACTCCTTAACTGACAATGAGCCATGTTTCAAAATAGTGTGTAGATCTCAGCACAAGAAATACTTATAATAATTGTCATTATGTATGTTATGTATAGTGTGGTAGCGGTTGACAGCTAAAATTAATTTAATTTATTATAATACTTATATAATAAACAAGTTCTATACAATTAATTTTATGTTACATGTATAGTATAATAATTATGATAATCGTGGAAAGCAACAAAAATGAGGTAAAAATTTATAATCAAATTTACAGAATCTATATGATTGTTTCCGTAATTGTAAGTTTTTAGTACAGACTACTTCTGTACGGTTTGACTTAATTACGCTTCTTTCCAGATGTAGATAATTAAATTGATAGCAGAATAACAAGGAGAAAACAATATCGATTTATACAACCATGCGGTGTGGTGAACAACATGTAATTGTACTAATATAATATTGATAATAATTCAACAATTTTTAAAGNAACAAGGAGAAAACAATATCGATTTATACAACCATGCGGTGTGGTGAACAACATGTAATTGTACTAATATAATATTGATAATAATTCAACAATTTTTAAAGCAAATATGGTGTACGTGTACTTAATCATAATAATGATATATATACAGATACGAACATATGAATTATTACTGTAAAGCATATAACTTATATATACCAACCTATACATCAAAGATACAAGGATTTTAAAATCATTTTGTAAAAAATGTCCTGTTTTACAAAAGCCAAACAAACAAAAATTGGTTATTTAATCAATAAATATATCAATATATATTGTAACACTGAATAGGTAAACTAAATAGGGAAAGTTCAATGTGAAAAAACAAGAATACATTGCATACACGCATATGTACTTACTATTATTATAAAGCTCTGTAATAAAGTCTGTTACGAGTAAGTGTAAAATGTATGAGATCTAATTAGCTACACACCATGGACCGGGCTATTCTAATATTAATAATAAAATAAGTGTAAGTAGAGGGTCTGTGGAGATAAGTAATATTTAAAATATTATTATCATTATTATTGTACATGTATTACCAATATATTACCTTTTTTCACTAAACAGAGATTAGATAACATGATAATTCCTAAGATGTGTTGTTATTGTAAAATCAATGTTGATTTCCTATATAATAATATGAAAGGCTCAAAATACAAGTTATTTCAGAAAAATATGATGATAGATAACATGATAATTCCTAAGATGTGTTGTTATTGTAAAATCAATGTTGATTTCCTATATAATAATATGAAAGGCTCAAAATACAAGTTATTTCAGAAAAATACGATGAAAAGCACATTATTTAAAACTTCATTTTCATTGCTGCAAAGAGAGTCGGTTGTTTGTGAGAGAATTAATCTTTAGATTAAAGCACTGATGATGGCCATCTGTGAAATCAGTTTAGAGTAATCAAAAAATGGCATGCGGATTGTTTATAATTTATGGTGCTGAACATAATCCCAATCATCATTCTTTTGGAACAAAATTTCGAATTGGCTTGTTGCATGCTACCGACTGACTACCATGCCACCACACACTTCTTCGCACAATAATTTTTAGATTGATCCCACCCATATGACGGTCCACCAACTGTTGGCTCATAATCGATCAACATAGTGATAGTGTAAGTCTAACGTTGACAGGAATGTGAGTTTGTGAATTAAGGATTACGCTGCCACTGGCAAAAGTATCAACAATATACATAAAGGCAGTTCTGTATGACTTGATTTGATATTCAATAATTAATTTGTGAAGAATTATCCATGTATTGAAGAGATTTAACAACCCTTGCTGCGCGATGCGCTGTACTTGAGTATATGACTCTATAATGGTCAAAAGAAACTTCAGCAGACTTCATTCTCCAAATGATCGCGTCTTTGATTTAAAAAACTCATTCTATTTTCTTGCGTCAGTTATAAAATAAAATGACACCTATTTGGTATAGAAATAATTTTATCAGATTCCTTTGTCAGAACATAAAAAGATCTGTCATACTCATATTGTTTTGTAAAAAAATCTCGGAGATTGACTGATCGCTTTATAGGGTTTGCGCGATTTCAAAACGGGTTTCCCATTGTTTTAGATATATATAGCGCTTGAACTCACAAACTCGTCTACTTACGTGCCATTGTTGACAGCCATAATGTGTCTACATTGCTATCAGCGCGGCATGCAAAAATTGCCAAAAGGCGTACATGGCCAGAGCGACGGTAAAAAAAAACGACTCAAACTAGCATTCATACATGTGTAATAATTTATGTATTATGAACATACAATACATTATGGGAGTGGAATTTAGCTATTTTAATATAATACATTGTATTTACATGTTCATTTTGTGAATTCACTCAATTTTCAACTCAGAAATTCTACAAAATTCAATAGATATAATCAAGCAAAATAAGGAAAATCGGGGAAATTTTCAATTATTGAATGTTATTATTTCACAGTTCTGCAAATGACGATAGGTGCCAAAAGTGTCGAGGGACTTAACAACTGAAAAAGGAATCGTGAAATACGCCGCTACACGACGAAAATAAATTCTTTAGCAGCCAAACAGGTCAATTCCATCCCTGTCATTGACTCTTGTTTTTGCAAAGTTGAACATAAATGCAATATGAGTGTGGACGAGCACGCTATGCAAAAGCACAGCACGAACACACCTGCACTCTACAGAGCTATATGCATAATATGTATGCTCTTTGCCGAATCCATACAGCCAATTCAGTATGGTGGGCATTTCAAACTTTGGTAATTTCTCTCTTAAGAAAATCATCTGAATTTAGAGTTCTCCAGTCAAAAGAAACTTAACTTTAACTAAATATACATCTAAATAAATTTAAAAATGGAATTAGCTAACAGAATACTCTGGCGTATTAGACATACCAACAGCAGTAGTGGTCGCATTTTTCGTACTAGTGGCAATTGTGCATGTAATGCTCACAGAAGAAGCTATTCATATAATTCCTGTTGCAACAACAACAACCCTTTGTTCAACTGCACCCACAGCAAACACTCAAAATTCAAGCTGAACAACTGGTGTACCAACAAATCCGCCAACTACTCCACATTAAGTGACTTACAAACGGTAAAGCTAATCACATTCGACATAACAGGTACACTGTTGACATTTAGACAGCCTCCTATTGAAATATACAAGAATTTCGGAGCAAGGTATGGAATCCGGTGTGAAACAGAGAAAATAAAATTATCCTTCAAAACGCAATGGAAAGATATGAATGAAAAGCAGCCACACTTTGGGACTGATTGGGAAGCTTGGTGGACAGAATTTGTAATAAGAACGTTTAAGGTTTGTACTGATTTTCCCCTATTTCTCTCTACCAAGATGTTTTGTTGTCGTAATCTTTTTTGGCTAGATCGTTTCCATCTCTCTCGCACAACCCCGCGACACGGGGCACCTTGAAATTAAAAGGAATGCCGTGGATTCTCACTCTCACAAAAGTGCAGTAGTAGCATTATTATTAGAACCAGGTTTTTATAAATGACGACTGGATGATAGTTCTCTAGATATGGTAAAGCAAGCAGGCATGCCTGTTTTTGTTTAGACTCTCGACGATAATTTTATTTGATAATTTAATATTAATAGCTTTTGCTAACTTAACTCAATTTGCTCATTAATTTGTTATGGGCATGAAATGTCTTGTTACAGTGACAAGTTTCATTAGAAGATCAGCTTATCTCCATTTTCATTTTTGTGTGTGTCTCTGGTTTGTTGGTTTATCATAGACCATGACGCTTTTAAACACACAGTTCATGCTCATCGTTTTTAAACGCTTGATTTCATCAAGACACGGACATTTTTATGGTGTACGTGTAATACCAATTCCTATACATACGTGTAGACAGTCACAAACCTTTTTGCCTTTCTATGAAAATTGCTTTCGGGAGGTTCATTATAGTTCTGTTATCACGTTACGACAGCTAATCTAAATCAAGAGAATCACATATGTGTGTATTTAAGATGAGTAGACGACCATGATGGTAACTTATCATTTCCTATCTGCACTTTACTTTTTTTCTGGTTGTTAATAAAATAACTTGGTAAAATAACCACGTCATGTCCTTTCACCACTCATTATAAACACGTTCTAGTTTTGTACAAATAGCTCGCGTTGGCGCAAATGCTCGCAAACTGTCCAAAATCTGTTGTAAAAGATATTTTGATGCATACGATGATGAGGAAAGGAGTTTGGAGCTTATCCAATAATTCATATTACGAGATCATATTTAACCATTGCTGTCTTTATTGAATTTCCTGTCATAAAATTTTGAGCCCATAAACACTCGACGAGTTTGGAAGGTTTGGGTTTTATAGTAGTAGTTAGATTTTTGGTGTTGTAAATAGTTGTGAAGAAAACAACCACAGACGATGAATGTTCATAATAAAGTGTATTTACGTATTTAACCTAAAACTCCTCAAATGTATTCTTTATTCCTGACAGGGGGCAGAAGCGCTTGGGGTGAACGACAAGAATATCAACAAAGTTGCCAGTGAATTAATTGATCACTTTAAAACGACTGACTGCTGGAAATTTAAAGACGGGGCTGAAGAATTAATTGCTTCATTACGAACGTCGACCCAACCTTATATTGGGTCCTTACAAAAACTAGTAGCGGTTGGGATAATATCCAATTTCGATCCCAGGTTGCACCAATTACTACGGGCATTCAAAGTCGACAAACTCTTTACCCCGGTAATAATCCTGTCTCATGAGCACCAGACAAGTAAACCA
>JAHZNB010005206.1:0-13343 GCA_027744295.1 Callyntrura guangdongensis
ATATCCTTTTATTCTCTATGAAAACTTTCATTATTTATTATCATCAACTTGTCATCTACGCAGAATACTAAAAGCCATGTTTGTGCTGCTGCCACCAGCATAAACCGCAAAAATGTGTATTTGTAAATGGGGGTGTTAGGTAAAGTATAACTTCGTAATAAAACACAAAAACATTCACACCATCCAACACTTACTAGTCATACGACAGTGTCATAAATGTCATGTTTGAACCCAAAAAGACTCGATGTCATAAACAAGTACACTAAAAGCTTATTTTACTTCTTCTTTTGTACAAAAATGCAGCAAACACTATGCATTTAAGATTCCACACTTGCGCTTATTTCAAAATGGCAAACATTAACCATTTCCAAACTATCTAATGTCATTCTGGTTCGTTGAGCTGTTACTACAATAGTTTTATGAATGCTACAACTTTTTCTACCTCTACAGTAGTTGTTATGAACAATATTTCATTTTAAAAAACTTGTGTCAGCAGAAGCATCGCTATTCAGTACCTTTGATATTTCCATTATTTGAAGAAAGTCAGGATTCCTTGCATTTAATTTAGCGAGCACAATTTCACATGAAATTTCATTGACTTCAGTTTTGTTTTTCGAGTTTTCGAACAAATGTACCTACGTGGAAAGATATTGCAAAATACACTTTTGTAAAGCCATTTTTTAAAAACTCAAGAAATATGTAAAACTATATTTAACTAGAATAAGCTTCTCTGATAATGAATGATAACGAGTCTGCCTGTGACATAAGACATATGGTATGACATGTTAACTTGGCGTGTAATTTAACATCCTACATTTGTCCCGTTGTACATCCCTACCAACCACAAAAATATAAATAAGCTTCCCACATACATAGACGCTCGTCGCAACATCGCTATCGTACCTACAAAATTAATGATACAAAAAATGGAGACACAAACAAAGTGCTTTACATCTCCACTTTTGATAAACAACCTCTCTTGGTGAAAAATACACGGTGTACTACAAGTACTACAAGGCAGCAGCAAAACAGCAACTTCTATTCTCACAACTCCTCCCCACTTCCATGAGCATACCAATTTTTTTGGCTCTCTTTTGCTTAACAATTCTTTGTATGCAAATGTAACATCGTTGTCATCATTATTACCACTTTCACCCTTCCACATTGTAGCTCCCTACTTGTTTCTGTTTTAAGCAACGGCAGTGTTGCTTTCTCTCCGCCGCACAGGTTGCTTGTTACTCAAAAAGCTCTCAAAGAGTAAACCAACCAAAAATGTTGGGACCTACGGCGTCAGCCCTGTTTATACATACTTTCTACACACACGCATCCACTCTGATAGAACTTAAGTATTTCTTTCCAACAACGATCACCATACCTCAGCAGTCATCGGCATCAACGTTCAAGCACGCTAAAGGAAGTCAACCAACTGCATAAACTAATCTGTTCCTAGATTTTATTTTTTTAACACAGAAGCCAATTTCCCTTTATACACTGCAGCACTAGCACCATCAGTACGTCCCCGGACATATTGTGCAGCCACACGTACTGTTTTTGTAATATTCAAAAAATGAATTTTTAGACAAGATAGCTTGTAGCTGAAAGCGGGGAGCTTACATTTCATGTTTTCTTGAGGGCATGGTCCAACTCCAGCAAAACTACGCCTTCATATGCATATAATATTATAAAGTTACATTATCATAATATATTTTGTATGCATATTTCATTCCCTTCCCTAGCATAGCATTTAAGCCTATATTTTAAAAGAATCTACCAACTTTAAAATACTCCAGGGTATGTTGTATATGTGTCCTGAATACGGAAATAGGAATGCGTACATTTTTCCTGGTGACTTTTTTCCTCGATCCTTTCTCCATTTCCTTTGTTGCGCCACTTTGGCGTATCAATTTACTATTGGCACACAAACTCAAAAGTAAGTACACTTCTGTTTTTTTTTCTTCAATTCTCCACATATACATATTTTAATTCTGACGCAATAATGGAATCCGGGTGTGTGTGGCGGGTGGTGGTAACAGTCACAACAACTGCTAACACAAAACCAGTCAACCAACAATGCTGATAAAAAATGATATCTTTTGCTTAAACATATCTATATGCATTATTATGAATGATAGTGTCAGGTATTACCAGCTTATGAGCATAATAATATCATCACTTGACTATTAAGAAAAGTGAAAGCGGAGAAAGAAGTAGTTTTCTTTTATTTTTATCATCCCTGGGCTTTCTCCGTCAATATTTTTTATCGTTATCGAAGCCGAGCTTAAGAACAAGTACATAATATTATTTCGGGCTTTAAAAAACTTGGCAGTGTTTGGCGACACCAAATCTAGAAAACTTCCCAGAGGAAATTACTTTATCACTACACGCACTCCACTACCCATGAAACAGTGTGTGGCGTACCGAAAGTCATTTTGAAAAAACTAGTAGTCTGTCTAAATCAAAATTTCTTATTTTTCACACAAAAGCTAGTAACACACCGCGTGGTAAACTCAGGTATTTGCTTACAAGCATAATCCAACCTTAGGCTACGTATACGTCGAGCCAACTTCACGCATCATACAATCAAGTGTGCAATATATTTGCATGCTACGCAAAAGAGAAAACTAATATACGTCTATCGAATAAGCACCTTCATCAGAAAATTTCGAACAACAAACCACACCTCTGCTTTCCTGAAATCATCGTTGAATTTATTTAGCATGCGAGTCATCCAACTATCCAAGCGTTAAAAGCTTTCCTAGACGGGTATAATCCTCGCAGACACTGTAAAGGAAATCCCTAGCCTTTCGTTGTACTTTCTGCAGTAAAGGGATAAAAGTGTGCGTCGCCAGTTGTGAATATTTTGCCGCGGAAAAATTGAACACGAATGCGTGTTCTGTTTATGCGTACAAAATTTCTCCACCGTACTGTCGTTTTATATTTTTATGGGTGAATGACGAAAAAGCTTTCAGAGAAAATTATCGTTGAAATAGTCCGTTTTATTGAGGTAGTTAGCAAAGTAGAAAGTAAGAAACGACGTGTTGTACTGTTTATCGTCTCCTCCTCTGGAGAAAGGTTGTCGATGAAAACAGGGGAGAGCAGGTAGGTAGTGTAGAGAAAAAAAATGAGTATGTAGACTAGGGGTGTTTCTCCGATAAAGTAAACATATTGGTTCACTGCACTACACAAGAAGCACAGCTTTTTCACTCACGCCACTACTTGAAAGAGGGAGAGAGAAAATATTACGAAACATCTTGTCTTTGATTTCTACAATTTTAGATTCGATTCGAGTGCTGCGTGTAATCCTTCACGAGAAAGAAAAGGCAGGAGGAAGAAAATAGAAAAGATTAGATACAAGCCTCCTTAGACCTGTCGTCGGCTACTCGTTTGTAATGAAACAAGCGATGGTAAATGCAGGCAGATTTGGAGGAGGAGAACGTGAGTAGCTCGCACAAGATTGAAGGGAACGGGGAGGAGGAAGCATTAAGAATCTACTCGGTAGATGAACTAATGTCTAGAAAGAATTTAATGTACTGCTTGCTCTAAAATCGGTATCAGTTTTTTTATAACGGACATTTTCCATCAACGGTTGTACCATTGGGGATTTTCTTCCAGCTGTCAGTTGTAGTATAAAACCGTAAAATTGACACTGATAACCGGGTGTTAACAGGGAAATTGGCTAGATTACGGTATGACAAGCATATAAGAACAGTTGTGCACTATCTGTATACTTTAAAAAGGAGGACAAGTTCCTTTATTGGAATTTTACGTTTTTTTTTATATTAAGCGTAGGTTTTCTTTTGAAACTAGAAAAAATACGCAGAGAAAGAGAAAATAAAAATGATCTTCTCATTGAATTAGCATTTTACTTTATACTTTCTCTTTTCATTATTTTTCATCTCTCTTTCTCTATGTATGTTTATCTAGCAGATGGACGTGAAATCGTAAAAAGTTCAACAGTCCACATGACTGCTTTATTTTCCCACTCCTCTCTCTCCTCTCCTCTCACTCCTCTCTCCTCTGTCTCTCTCGACATGAACGTATATGGGTCACGTACATTTAAATAGACAGCCACCTTTTATCATGTAGCTCAAAAAAGTCGTGGGATGTGGATATACCATATGATAATGCTTCAGTTTACAGCGCTGTTTTACTAACTTTTTAATTAAAAACTTGCAAAATAACGTTGTATTTTTAATACTAGGCAAAAATATTACTACAGACATGTTGTGTGACCTGCGGAAACAACAAACCCAGTTATCTAGATGAAAACATTACTTATTTAGGTATCATCCTATCATCATGCTATCTTTATGCAAAATAATGAGTACTACATCAACGTGATTGATAGACACTCCCCTTGTCAACACGCACTCAAAGTCAAAATATAAGCCTGCATTTTTGGACACGTTCACTCAATACCCAAAGAATTTTCAGTATACGAATTGGAGAAGATAATAAGGACAGAGTGGAGATGTTTTGGGCATGCCTACCTAATTTCGAAAATAACATGGTCCTAATAGGTATTTATACACGATCCACTTATGTTTCTAATAAAGAGGAAAATATCATTGTCGTATTTTGGCAAAAGCATATGTAGTTATCTCAAGTGATGCTGATTTTTCTTCTAGTAGCTGCAATTTTCACCATTTGTTGTTTCGCACGTTGTTTAAAACATTATTATAGTGCTGTACATACTATTTGAAATACTTGGTCACATTTACAACGAGAGTGTCCTCTTCTGCTCCATGATGGGTTTTATTGACGAAACTAGGAGACCACACAAGAGAAAGAGTATATATAACCGTTAGTACGAAAATGAATGCGTACTAGGGAAGTGTCTTGAATGGAAGGGTTTAGTTATTTTTGAAATAACCTTTTTCATACGATGCTACTTCTAAATTATAGTAGTAATAAATAAATTAAATACTTGTTCCCTTCTATTTACGAACATAGAGGTGATGATTGCTTAATTAGGAAAATAATTTGTAAGCACATTTGTTTAATCCTATGAGGTAATCAGAGAGCCCGATATTTATAAAGAGGCTTAAATACGCAAAGTAGTGTAAAGTAAACTTAAAGTAAACATAAAGCGCGATGAAATTCATGCCGAGTGTTTGCACTTTGACTTGTGTTTTCACTAGTCAATAGAGTACATACGTTTTCCCAGCTTATGAAAATAGATAGGATCCCATCAAACATTCTCCTTTTATAAAAGCACGCGGCAACTGACAAAAAGCAATAATTCCCGAAATGCAGCTGTCATTTATTACAGTGTTTTGGGAATGGGAGCATCTATATTTCAACCGCAGAGCTACAAAACTGCTGCTGCTTCGGTGTAGTGCTCCTGACGTTAAAGCAATGATCCGGTTATTATGATGATGATAATGGCATGTTTATGACAGTAGAAGAGATAAAAGGAGAGACAGAATTGGAATACTTATCAATAGTTCTGTTTCGATGATTTTCATTTTCCAATCCCGTAGCCTCGAGAACCAATCAGGTCTAGAGTTTAGTGTCATCATCATCACTTCAATGTATGTATGCGTGTGTGTGTGAGTTGCTGACATCTCCCATTCCCCAGTAAAACATCCGAAAAATCGCAGAATGAAAGCAAACGTACAACTTTAAGATCGCCAGGCCAGGGCACACATAAAACTGCACACATTTCCTGTCATCATTTTTTCTAGACACTTACCCGTGAGTCGTAAACCCGTTTTAAGGCGTCGTAACGTATGGAACCGAGAAAAAGCACGGCTTGGAATCCGTGATCCCTGTCCTGGGCAAGGAGCTCCACACAAACCATTTCCCCGTCTCGCACTGTCATCTCACTGTAAACCTGTAGGGAAAAGCAAAAAACGAAAATCTGTCATGAAGAAGATATACAGTACCATAAGTAAGTAGAGTTGTTTCGGGGGAATAATTGCTATATGGTGCGACAGAGAGTGAAAAAGAGATATCTTGTATGCCTAACGAACACTAACGTTTTCAGTAATGAAACCAACCCAGAAATGATGGAAAAGCAGAAGGATATGGAAAAAAGAGATAAAAAAACTGAATAGAGATTATGGATTCGGATCTGAGATCAATGGCGACGGAAGTTGTCGTTGTCGGTACTTGTATAACTGACGGACAATTTTCGTCGTTTTCTTCAAACGACTTATCTGGATCGTAACCAGACGGGTTTGAATACAATATTTAATGACATGCTTTATACAACACAAAAATACTTTGTAACGACGTTGCTACTTTCATAAATTTTCATCGATATCAGAGCAACAAGCTCGATTTTTTTTATTTTCACTCCAACATCCTATAAGATCCTTCGTTATCTATTTGAGTTTACGGTGGTCTTTCTGTTGAGTAGGCATGTAGGACACACAAATGACAATCATTTTGTTGTCAAGCGCTAGCAGAAGATTCATTTCTAACCGTCGTCAGTCGTCATCACACAAATACCAAACATAATGATAGCCTATTATCTGACATTTTCTTCATTTTTATTCCTTTCCCTTCTGTAGCATGTCTCTTTCAATATTTATTTGCGTGGGCTGGGCTGGGGATTATCAGAGAAATATACTTTCTAACGCGTATACACCCAAATATATAAAGATAGACCATTATTTTTCACGAGTTTCACGATCCTATACAATTTCCTGGGAAATAATATAATCTCTCCAAAAGGAAGTTAGAGAAAGTATGTGATGACGATGGCCATCATAACCATTTCGATGTACGTATTTTTCGATTCTTGTAGGAATCCCTATACAAACCTTAGGTTATTGTCATTCCAACCCACATGCTTCAAATGTGTCTCGCGGGAAGAAAAATGAGGAGTGTATTGGTACAGTTATAACAATACCCCAATATTATTACCACTATGGCCGTTATCGCGGTGTCATCAGCGGTGTGTCTGAAGCACGTTGCCCCAACTTAAAATCACGATACGATCACACATCGCATACAGTTTTGCGGGTATGTTTGTCCTGTACTTTTATTGATCGTCTTTTATTTTCCTGTCTGTTTTGTAACAACACTCCAGTGATATTACAACAGAGAAACTCAACTGCTGGGTAGTGTGTACGTGTACACTTCTATCGTGCCTACAAAACGAGAGCAGGAGCAGTTAAAGTCAATAAAAATTAGACAAGGTTATATGACCAATTTAGATTATTACGCTTGTTTGTGTAGCAGATAAAAAATAACAAGAACTTTGTCGATGAGAAACCGTGTTTTAGTATCCTCGAGAAAAAAATACTTTATTTGCCAGAGTGGTAATGTAATAAAAACAATAATAAGTCATGCAACAGCACACGTCAACACGTTGACTTTTACTGTATTCAATATTGTAGGTAGTTTTTCGTCTAGGTTCCAGCACAAATACACGACACAACAATCATGATAGTTCGAGTACAAGATTACAAGGCAGGGTAAAAAACTGAACAAGTTTGGTCAAGGAGAAAGTTTCGTGGAAAAAGGTTTAGAGGAGATAATGAATTTATTTTTTCCATTTCTTATCGAGTTTTTTTGTGTTCTTGGGTTTACCTGTTACCAGAAGGAAAACACACATGGGGACGCACAATCTTGTTAGCACCCAGGGACTGGGGACAATTTCAATTTAGCTACACGAATAGCAAAAACTTTTTTAGTCTGCGTGACTTTTAGGGTTTATCCTTTTTTGGGTATAGGATTAGAATAGTGTCTTGTGTGTCTCTGCTATAATAACCGGATGCTGACCAACTGACCACACTGAGGACAGTACAAGATACCGACAGAACAGAGGATATTGCCACGTTTTGTGGAAATGGAAATAGAATTGAATTCGCACTAGAGCTTTCTCCATCTTGTTTGCTTGTTTAGCAGGTTAGTGGTGTGCGTTCGGAAAGTAACATGATTCTCTACTTTCTCTCCTTTATGTCGGTGAACTCAATAAAACATCACACAGGGTTTCTCCAGATAATCAGCTTTCGTGTAGTAGTGAGGGAATATTTTCCTTCCACACAAATGAACACAGTGTGTCTGATGGATCAGAGCAGAGATGTGTGTTGGCCGACACATGCGTTCGAGTGTGGAAAATGACACAAAGGCCATTTTCATGTCAGATTCCACAGAACAGTTGTATTGGCAACTACTACTGAAGAACGATGGGATTTCGGATAATTATTGATTTTCACCAAAATATTTATATCAGGATAACTGCATTCAATATGTGGTTATGTGGTTATAATATATGCGAGAATATCAACTGTAAATCGCTAATATATGCTACGATGTCAGTCTATAATGCATAATCCGGCATCTTTACAAAAAATTTGGGATAAAAACTACAAAATTACAAACTAAAAGAAATAAATGAACGGAAATGTGGAACTCAAAAGGAAAAAAAAATACCAGCAGTTTCATTTCTACATTTGCTTACCTCATCGAAATTGTCCACCATAAAGGAAAGAAACGGATATGTAATTTCTTCTACTTCTCCTTTCGTATCCATTCGTCTTCGACTGGGTGAAGCGTACACTTTCTGAAAAAAAAATTTCAAAAGCGTACACTTTACACAAGAGAGAATCGGAAATTAGACTTGTTCGTTTCACCAGCTTGTTTTATACTTTCAATGGATCGTGTAATAGCTGTGTAGCAAAAGCTTGGTTCGCTTGTCTCGTTGCAGGTAAAACGCTCCATTTGCACTAAAAGGACAGAAACGTACTTGCGTAAGTGCATTCAATTCCCTCTGACACGCTGCATTACTGAAAAAACAGGCCCAATGTCGAAAATGCTTTAATTGAAGCCCAGGCTTTTATTTGCTTCAATAAGTCTATTTATTCGACCATCGAAATGCATTACTAGTAACCTAAAGTCTATATGGAATTCAAAATTTAATGACCCGGTCCAATTAAAGACTTTTGCGACATTTTTCGGAATGAAGAAGACTAACAAAAGCCGGCATAATAACTAAATCATGTTCCTGTTTCATGGTGAGTGCTCTCAAACAAAAAGGGTGATGGTGACATACACTCAACATCTCAACTTTCATTTTACTGAGAGAAACGTTTGGTGAGCTTTCACAAAAAATAAAAAAATAAAATCTTTACACATCAGTTGTGGTATGCCGTTTGAATCTACAAACTCATAATATACAGCGGAAGAAATGAAATAAATCAGATATGGAAACTAGAGTAGGTAAGAATGTACAATTGAAAATAAATACAGTTTAGTCCATTCTCTATACTTAACTCACACTTCATAAAACTGTCGAATGGGGAACTACCTCTAAAACAGCGTTGAAAAATGACCTGCTGATGTAAAAATACAAATACAATCGTGAAATTTAAGAACGAACTACAGTAGTTTCCTTGTTTCGTCGTCGTGAATAAAGCTCTCGATATACAAAAACTCATGGAAAACGCATTAATAATACAGGTTGCATAGGACGGTGCGTAGCAGTAGTAATGAAAAGGTAAAATTGAGAGACGTGCCTGCCACCACGCAAATATAAGAAGAAACGATCAATTTTAGGTGGAGTTAAATTATGTACTGAAAATAAAGCTATAAACTAGATACACTATTGTCACGTATTTCATTATGAAATATGGATACTCTACAGCACATAGCTACTTTGTCGGAAAATATGGTATTCTAATATTCTACTACTTCATTAACCATGCCGAAAATATACGCCTGCCTCTAGACAGGAAACATTTGTTTTTGTTAGATGAAAAGGTTACGCACAAAAAGGGAAAATGGAAACTAAGAAAACTCAAATTCCTCGGCAATGCACATTAACTGGAAATATGAAGGAAAAGCGCCTAGAAACGAGGCTAATACTGACAAATGGCGAGGCAACTGCAACGAAACCAAATCGGAGAGGAGAGTAACTATATATTTCAGGATTTTTTTTTAAATAGAAGTGTAGATGTTTATATAAGCTTCGTAAAAACTCCAAAGAAAGGCTATCGCTCTTATATTTACCAACATTTGTGTTAGCTTGTGTTCTCAACTTATGATAATCGTGACCACTAGTAGTTACGAGTTTCGATTTTTGTTGGAACTTTTACGGTATACATTCATAAAATAACGAACGAAGAGCATTTTGTTGAGACTTACAAGGTGTTTTATTATTAGGCTGTTTGTGTAAAACTTTACCTAGATACATGCAGAAACACGGTACAACGGCAACGGCATTTGGCGGTAACATGAATAAATAAAAGAGCAAAGAAAAATGTGAAGGTAAAAACTTCTCAAGAAAATTTGCATTTCGCACGAGTAGAACTACCACTTGTTTGACAACATCACTTCACGGAATTGAAGATGGGAAAGTTGAAAAAACCAAGTAGATACTTAATAAAAGTGGAAACAATAGTTTACCCAGTAGGCCATTTATTTATTTAAATATTTTGTTAAGTGACGAAACAAACGTGGGAAAACTTTCCTTAGAAAATATGTTGTATTTGTTTTTAAGGTTTTTGCCCAGAAGGCAAAAAAGGGAATAGCTCGTCATCACACCAATTTTAATTTCGGTTACATGCCAAAAAATAATATTTGTGCTAGTTGGAAACTGGAAACTCGCGGAAAATGTTGAGGTTTATTAAAATATTTTTGGCAAAGAATTCATTACTAAACATTCCAAAACAAAACGTGTGTAAAGCTAAACTCACTTGAAATTTTGGCATAGTAAGCGTTGTCCGTACGTGTTTCTTCCTTATGAAAAACAACAGGTCGTCGGCGTCAATGGAACGATCCATTTGGAAAAGGAAGTGTCGAACAAAGACATCCGTCCAGTAGGTTGTGCCTCTTGTCAGGAAGCCACCCGCATCTATTACAAGGAAACAGAGAGAAACGCATTGGCATTGACAACACATTTTTGTCTTCTCAGCGGAATTTTTATCAATATTTACAGCCGTGCACAGTGAGTTTCGCTTCTGTTGTTCATAAGGGTATAAGGGAGCCTCCACCATTAAAGAAAAAGTTACTTTCGTGACATATAATACAATAATTGTAACGAGATTACGTCAAAGTAGCGCCAGACAAAGAGTTGCTCCCAACAAACAAGAAAAAATTGTCGCCGTCAAAATCACTTATTTACAGTTTTATGGTAGTTGATAATTTGAAACAAGGAAAAGCGCTGATATTTTTTTCTCTTTTTACTACACCTTGTCTGATTGACAGACAAATCTCATGTACCTCTTAATAGTGATCTCTAACTGGCAGCTTTCCGGTACATTAAAATTGACATGCAACTTTATTTTACAACACGATATACAAAAGGCATAAAATTTGATACCTCCTTTGGCAGAAACAAGGACTGCTATTGTTTTTCCTTGTTTTAGAAAGTTCTCTGCCTGTGTGACATCATATCATTATAACATGGTACACAGAAAGTCATCAAACGTATGTATCTATGTACACACAAGCTGTACACAAGCTCAAACACATGCCTGTGACAACTTTTCCTACTACCTGTATATAGATACTATTGACATCAACACAATTATGATTGTCTACGGTGTAGTCAATGTTTCCAAAAATGTATATTCATCCATACTCAATATACCCATCACTAGTTTCAAAGACAGATCCTGTTCACAATATTGAAAGTAAAGGGAGGTAAATAAAACATCTACTTTGAACGTAATTTCTTTTGGCATGTGTACAGCAGTAGCAGAACCCCAGTTTTTTTCCTTTCTCTTTTTCTCTCTCGTTTCCCCCCGACAACCAGGAAGCCCTCTTGTACGAAAGTGGTTGTCTGATTGTCAATCGAGAAAGGAAAAGTCTGAATAAAAACGTCATTTTACATTTTTCTCGGCACTCTTCCCAAAAAACGGTAGCATTACTACGTATTTTGTATGCGAGAAAGATATCCCTAAACAAACAGAAGGTACATTGTCCACATGGGAAAAAATGGAAGCCATCAGAGAATCGTGTACTGCTTACAATATGCAGTATACCCACTGTATTTTTATTTATGGCACCCACGCACCACACCCGAGCTGAGCATGCAGCCAATACATAATAAACGTGGCAAAATTGAGGGGAATGTGCAGCCCTAGCGTTTACTCTTTAGCTACTCACAATTCTCCGCTCAAACGATGCTACATTGAATATAAATCTGCTGCGAATGTCTCCATTTTGAGCCCACAATAACGACGACGAGGTAAATAGAGACGCGGTAATGCTTAAAAATACGTACCAAATATGACGAGCAACTCAATATTGTCCAGTTACTAAGTATGATGTTGATGTAGTGGACTGATTTTGAGATAAAAAAATGTTTCCTATGAAATTTTTATACTAGAAAATATTGTTGTCCGTTTCAGAGAGTAGTGGGTGTGCAAAGGAATATCTCAAGGAAAAGGTAACTATTTTTCGCAAGTTATAAAAATACTTTGTAGTATGCACCAGGCACACAGTGATTGTACATAATGTTTGATGTGTGTATGCATGGGTGTACTTGTACTTACACTGACTTACATTGTGTACCATCACATGACAGAAAGCGCTGAAAATGTAACGGGAGACACGACCACAAGTTTTACTTAGCAAGCTTGCTACATAAGAATGAAAAATGAATAGAAAGTTGATATACGAACTGTTGTGTGTGGCGTAGTATTTATGGTGAAAACATAATAGAGAACTTGCTGTTACATGTGCGAGTATGTGCAGCCATGTGTAATTTGAAAGGATTACTTTCACCCAGAAAAAAGGAGCTTATTAGAACGTTTTATTTTATGACTAGTATTTAGTTGGCGTGTGGGGGTAATCGTGTTCGTACGTGAAAAAATAGTAGATACAGCATACAACCATAGCCAATGCCATTGTTTTGGCAGATATGAAGAGAGAGGGAGAGAGAAAGAGAAAAATTTGGTAGCTAAGTAGTAGTAAAAATTATACATTATTATTTTATATAGAACAGGTTAATGTTTTGTGCAAGGCGTGAGACGGTATTGTATTAGTGTAATATATCATCATATCAGATTCATCATAATTATCCTCTTTCAAGAGGAAAACGAAAATTAACGGTTGGGCTTCATATTCCGTGTAGAATTGGGTATTAGATAGATAATGAATACGTATATTTCCGTATTTTAGTGAAACTCACTCACGAGCCTTACACAGGGAAGGAAAACTACATTTTTACAGATGGATAATAAAGTTGAAGAAAGGTTTAAAATAAAAGATTACTATAATAGTAGCCCATGCTCTAATAGAATATATGGCTTTAATACGGATTAATATTTTTATGCAAAAACGATGAAAAGAATTTCTTTTGAGAATAATGACTTCGTTATACTAATAATCGTTATACACGAGGTAATTTACGTGGAAGATTTCACATTTTTTTTACAGGGAGC
>JAHZNB010005207.1:0-20807 GCA_027744295.1 Callyntrura guangdongensis
ACTCAAAACCCACACTTTGGCTATCGTATTTTGTGTAGGTTTAGGACACCTGTGTCAATTTTCAGTCAAAACGGTTAAGAAATGAAGATTTTTGTACGTTAAAATTAAAAATTCCCTGGGATTGAGGAATATTAGCTGAGACATTAAGACTTTTTTGACAAAACTGACCCTATCGGGTCACGGGATTGAAATTTTTTCTCCAAACATTGACATTTACCTGACCAGGGAGCGTCTACATAAGTTTGCAGACAGACAGACAAACAAAAATTGAGTTTTATATATATAGATGATGTCTGAAATATAATTTTGCCAGGTTTTGGGAACAAATGTTGAAAAAATGGATGCCATGTGTGGTCCGATTAACCAATTAGGTAAAAGGTGAAATTTGGACAGACGCGGAAAATCTTACGCAACCTATCAAACTTGTTGCCGGGTATTTGGCATAAAAAAAGGCCTGTGATATTGGGCCAGGGTACTTTGTAAAATGTCCGTATGTAATAATACTAAAAACACTTAATTTATTATTTGTAGATAACTTGTTTAGACAACAAGACGATATGAGGCCGATGTAAAGTTATTTGTGTATAAATTGCGTCATCCCCTGTACAAACTATTTGTTTACGTTTTTGAATCTAAACTATATTTCGAAAAAATGTTTGGCATGGACTACACATCAAACCCTTAGTTTTTGTCGGAAAGTCAGCCGTCATTTGTTTATTCGCTAGCAGAGTCCACAGTTTACTCAAATGAGTTACAAACAGGTAATGGTGGTCAAAGGACGAAATTTGGAGGAACGTTGGAAAAGAATCTTGCAGGAAGTTTGGAGGGTATCATGAAAGTTCATCAGCCGTTCGAAGTAGATCTCTGGTATGCCATTGAATAATTAAACCAATTTTATTTAAAACAATCCTTAAACGTCACATTGAATTTTTAGGGCAACGGAGACAATGATAAATCGGTAAGTGGCACAAACACACAATTGGGACCAGGCCAAATTCTGCATGTAACAGTAAATCCCTGTGTTACAACTGAGAAACCTGAAAAACCAATTGTTAGTGACATCAACCAAAAAGATGGAAAATATCCATCAGCGCCAGATTGAAATAGGCCGCGTAATAGTAAACGAAATAATGACCAAATCAATCAATAAACACCCTTTCATAGAGCTGCGAAGGATTTGTAAAAAAAGTTTCCGTTAGAACTCATACACTTACTGGGTATCATATAATACTAGTAAGTATAGGTGATCACTATTATTTATGTATATCTTTCCAAAAGCCTGAATGGAAAAAATATGTCACCTTTTGATGAGATTATAGCAAACACCGGTTATGAGTTGCACTATAGCAACTCTATAGTCTAAATTACCTAGAATATTGAAGTATATATGTATGTATATGTGCATAAATAAATACAGTTATACTGCAACTATCAGGCCAACAAGGCGCTTCATACTTTGCATCAATAAACTCTTATCATAGCATAACACCTTATCACACGTCATATCGAACGTCACAACTCGTTAGACGAGTTGAATTCATATGTGGTAGCTCCTACCAGGATGCTATAGCAGCATCATTTCATTTTACCTTTAGTTAATATTAGAACTAGCTTATTCAGCAAGTATTCAGGAGTTCGTTTGCCTCATATGACCACGTCAGTTTTTATATTTTTCATCGTAACTCGATTTCTGAATTTCGTGCATTAAATTGTTCAAGTTATCACACTGAGCTCCTACCTTTTCCATGAAGTCATCTACATACGAGAATTACACGTTTCAAAATTTGCTTGTCCTACTTAGGTGAACAGCACATACGGTTGCAACTTATAACTCCCGTCCACTGGTACGGAGCAACACAATTACACTAAATTTTACTTACTTTGTCCAATTGCATGCAGTGGCTTCGTGCGCATGTCTTGCATTATCATTATAGTTGGGAACTTTATGCATTTTAGAACCCACCGTCAAAGGGTTACAAAGGCTGCCGCGAAAAGCCGACAAAGTTTTTGCATAAAGTTCCCAACACTAATTATCATTGTTTCGGCTTAAAGTACCAACCGTGCATTTATGTGAATTTGCACATTACCCCATGCATCATCCTTAGTCGACATCTGAGTCCACCGAAGAACCATCCCTGCTTGACGAATCATTACCTGTTCTCATGCGTGCTCAACGCCGCGTCCTAGGACTTCCCTCTCGCCCCCCATAGGAAATTTCAACAGCAGTGCGTCGTGTCGGTTCAAGATTGGAATTCAATCCATCGGTCCGTCTTTTAGAGGAATCTTCAGTGCCGGACGCGGCGCTTCCAGGGCCTAGTCACGCCGCAACTACGAGCTTTGGCCACGAGATAAGTGACCCGGAGATCTCAGCAGTACGTACAGACGCGAAGGATACTAAACGTTATTGCGGAAGTTATCGTTATCGCACAGTTCGACCAGATTTAACCTCGACTCGCTCGTGCACGATACTAGTACCAGCACGCTCACCTGTTCCTGAGAGTGACGCTTCCTCGACTCAAAGTTTACCTGCAGATCTGTACACTATTTGTTCAATAGTTTTTTACTTTGGCAAGTCTAAACGTTTCCTCTCAAACCCTTTACCACTACTTAATACTTTTCAACACATTTTGCCGGCCTTCTCTGATCCTGACCTGGTGCATCCTACACCTCCGTCACAGGCCTTCCAGTCTCCACGTCGTGTGCCTGATCCCGTCAGTTCTTCGTCATCTCGTGATAGTTTCTTCGACGCCGAAGTTTTTGATGGGGATAATCAAGTAGTAGAACCTACTGCTCCACCGCTATCATCAGTGCCCCCTACTCCAACTATAGAACCTGATTAGGGTGCACCACAAATTCCCCTGCCTGACCTACCAACCTTCCGTCTTCCTTCTACTAATCCTGATTCAGTGACTTCTTTGCACGAGTCTTTTCTCAGTTGGTCCTTAAGAGATCATTCCCATTTGATCGACCCGGATCAATCTGCTCCTCCATCACAACCTTTATCTGCTTGAGCACTCTGCCAGCCCATACTATATTCAAATCAGGTACCATTCTGGAGGATCTGAATTCTCATTCGTACGGTAACATTACGAACATCTACAATGCACTTTTTGGAATTTTGCTTTAACTAGTTGCATTTTATTTATATTTTATAGAGGGACTCATGCCCATCAATCTGTCTTGGCTTCACAGTTTCAGCTTACTAACGCTCTGCCGGAACCGGCATTCTCGCACCGGGTTACGGTCACATTAATCACATTGGGCGCTCTAACATTTATTTTTAACTTTCTTGCAGTACTCATCTTGTGGTACGTCTTCCGCCGTCGATACCAACTCCGCTTCCGTGCTCACGAAGCTGTGGACACTTTCCTGCATGAATTTAGCAATTTGACGTCATTTCCCGCTTCCTCTTCTTCCTGTCCATCCGCTCGACCATCTCATCCACCTCCGACAGTCCCTACACCATACGTTCCGCTTTATCCTACAGACCCAAAACAAATCCGTAAACAGTTGCGCCTTTAATTATTCCTTTTGTCATGTCTTCCTCTTCGTCTTTCTGTCGAATTTTCACACCGATTCCTTCCTTCCCGGAACCCGACGACTCCTTAAAAGCTTTTTTGACCTTCTTTCATGTATTTCTGGGCCTCGTACTCACTCGATATGACGTTGTGGTCTTAGACGATTATTCTCATTCTAAGGAATTTCTAGTGGAAATGAGGCCGCTTTGTGAGATACGTCGTAACACTCAGATTCAGAATTGGAAAAATCAAGCGAAGAACACGTTTAAGGCACGACCATGACTTGTGAGGTACATTTTTATCTTTATTCACCAACAAAACCGAACGAAACGTTGATAAACGGAGGTACACAAGAGATTCTCCAACGGCATGGAATGCCACTAACATTTAATTTCTATTTAGGGATAGAAAACGTTGGAATTTTTCGGCTTGAATTCCTGAATACTGAGTACTGGACAAAAACCAGTCGTGACTGATATTTACAAACATTACAGCATGCTTTGCAATTGTCATGAAAGACGGCGTTATGACATACTCGTCGCTGAAATTGGAAACTGGCATCGACGGGATATTGGAGTGGATAAATGGAATTTTAATATATGTACGTACAATAATCATCCACAAATTTGCAGTTGGTCAACCGCATCTTGGGGTTCCTACTTTGGTAAAGAAAAACGGTCGCATCAACGAAATGACAGTGATTTGCCACGACTACAGTCATGAAAGGCATGAAACATTTCCCTTGTGGGGAAATGCAACTTGTGGTTTTTGAAGAGATTGCTCTGCGAATTGACTCGCTTCATTAATTTTTTCCAGAGATACACAGCGACGAAACAAAGCAGTTGTGGGTACTTAAGGAATCCATGAACAATCTGCAGGACGTTGAGAAGAGTCCACACTCGTACGTCAGAATTGGATTCTCTGAAGGCCATAAAATGGTAAATAAACGGTTGTTGACTTGTGTTTTGGGCAACTCCTCTAATTACATCCCGTCGACAAATTCAATTAATAAAAATAAAGTTACATGGATTGACTTAGGTGTTGGCCAATCTATATAACACCTAAAAGTAGTCCAAACAAGCCATTTCACTTTCCCAAACAACAAATTAAACTCCTGTTCGTGGCTAGTGTTTGCAGATAGGTTTTAACGTCCTATTTCAAATGATATATTATGCGCCTCCGAATAGGGAATTATTTTGTGGTTTTACAAGCACGCGCGCGTAGATTATTTGATTATTTGTAGAAAATAAAGTTTTGAACCTATCTGGAAAATCTTTGATTGGGAGCCTTGTAGAATCACCTATTATTTCTCCATAATTGCTAAAAAAAACAACTAGTAGTTTGATTTTAACTACAACAGGCACATACGTATACAGTTTTTATTGCCGGAGCAAAGTTCGATTATGAACTATTAGAGTTATACAAATACATTAACTGGGACTAATAATTTAAAAAACTTTGCAGTTTGTATCGGTTGACATACATAAAATTATAGAAAAGGCAAGGTTTTTGTTATATCGAAAAGTATAGGATAAAAGATAATCCGTTGTTTTCATTCGCCAAACACAAATAGAGCTATTCTACCTGTATACATACCAAACTCACTCACCGAGCGACACTGCATTTATTTGCCTTCTTTGTTAGTAATAGATGCTGCAGGTTATACAAGTTAGCCTATATAATTACAGACGACTTTGACATGGGTAACATCGGACATTAACCAAACCAATCGGTACTGTAATAAGCTTTAATGTACCGATTAAATTACTAATTTCTGACTGTTTTCTGTCTTTACATTTCTTATAATTCAATTTAATACTCAATTTTTAAAAACTTTAATCAACAAACAAAATAATCAATCAAAACACTCCTAGAGATCTTTTTAATGTAAATAAATAGCTGTCTGACATTCGGTCACAGTATCACATCACAGTAAAAACAGTAAATGACGTTTCACTCCAGAATTCGGGTTTACATTTTTAAAATCTTGGGGCAGAATATCAAAAATCATATGAAGAAATAAATATGATCGTATTCACTTCGTAGTACATTTCTCAGACACTAACATAACGCAAATGAAACTTTATTTAGTGATGATTTTATTGAATTTATTTGCGCGTCGTCTCTTCTCAATGTAAGCACACGCGCTTGCTGGTTTAGCACAAATTTGCCACACAGATACTGTAGGATAGTTGCATCAATGGGATATATTCGAGCAAATTTGTAACTCTAAGGGGGACATGTGAGGGGTCAAATTTTTATTTTTATCCAAATTAGCTCATATTTTTGGGGACCATTACTAGGTCAACTGATGACTTAAGAATTAAGTTGTTTTCAAATTAACCTACTTGGATCAAAACAAAGTTTTCATCTACGTCTATTATGGTTCAAATTAATCTAATTTACTATAACCTATTTATTTATCGTTTACGAAACGATTTAAAAACAATGTACAATTACCCAGCAATTGGACTTTAGTCACAAGTAACTTTGGCTTCCCCCGCCATGTTTAAATTAGCTTGTAGCTGTATCCTGTGATTTTTATTTAGCTAACAGTAAACAGTAAACAGTTATCCAGTTGACTAGTTCAGTATCAAATAATTAGTATTGTAATGTGTTGTAGGTCTTATTTTGTGCGTTGTACTTCCAGGAAAAATTATATTCATGATCCCAATAAAATTTCTAGTTAACAGCAACAGTGTACAAACTAGGGAAGAGCTGCAAAAATAAGGAGAATTTGGGAAGCGGATCCGCTTCCCTAGGCGTTATGTCAGCTTCCGATAAAGTTACATTTCTTATATATTCCCCAAATACTTTAATTTCAATCAAATTTAAAGTTAAGTTTGTTTTAATAAATAGTACAAATTTTGTTTTGTTTTAATATGGTTCCAAAATGGTATAATAGTCATTATTTTTTTCTATATTGACTATAGTCAATAAACACCTTTAATATTAAATAACTTCTTTCGTACCAGGACAACTTGCCTTCGTACCAGGGATTAAATATGCAAAATTACATGCTTAATTTTATGAAACTGTGGAATTGTTGTCCTGGGGTCATCAGTTTTGTCCGCGAGTATTTAAAAATAATTATAATATAAGGGAAGCGGATCCGCTTCCCAGGGAAGCTACCTCGCTTCCTTTATACAATTAATAAACATGACTGGTTTCTGAACATAGTTATGTGAGGTTCCCTGTCCGACTGTTAGTGTTGCCTTAGTCCGTTCCCATAAAATATCGACTTATTTGCAACATTGTTTTGATTTCCCTTGTTTTTTAATGTTACAAGCCAACAATGGTATTGTTACATGTAAATTTATTCCTTTGTCACATTAACTTTGCCTACAAATCGCCACATCCTTTGATTTTTTTTTCTCACGCTTGCTTTGCTTTAAAATTATATTGCAAACATCCGAGAAGTCGGGATGACACATCCGGCCAAATGCTGTGCATTGGCAAATATTCTCCCATGGTTCCTCTCATCTAAGCTAATGTTGGGTTATTTCATATTGAAACGGTTGTATCTATTTGCGACATCCATTCTCTACACTTGTAAGTAGCTATGCTTAAAGAAAATCACTGAAGAGGCCTGCTCATTTGCCAAGTATCGACACAATATTTGGTTACTCTTTTAATGATCCGCATGCCATCCACCTAGAAGTATTTATTAGGATTTACTAGATAAAATGACAAACAAAATTGGCTTAACCCGACCGGTTTCGGATCGAACTACTTATTTGATTAAATACGTAAAAACGTATTAGGAAATAAAGCAGCGTTCCAGTTTCAAAAGTATTTTTCACCAATCAAAGTGTAAATAATTTCATTACAATTGTGTATCAATAAATATTCCCCGCTGCAAATTTTGACCGCATATTGAGATTTGAGTTTACGTGATCGTTTCAGGGTGCACTATATCATAAACAACATTTAGCACTGACAGGAAAACTACCAGAGGTAAATTAGAGTTATGCAAAAATAAAAAAACAGACCTAGACTATATTTTTGTGCTGATTCCAACGATATATTGGTTTTGCTGTCAAAATGAAAGTGGTGGATTTTACAGGCAATTTTCTAATTTTAAAATGTCGTCATCTCGCCAAACAGACCTGTCAATTCCAGTATCTCCATTCTTGTTGGATACATATAACCAAACATGCATATACCAAATGACAAGTAGCGAAAACGGAAATGCTGATATAGACGCTAATAAAGAGTGGTAGTGGTAGAGCAAGTTAATACAACGGTAGAAATATAAAAAAATACTGCCAATAATCACTACGCATACAGAATTCATATTTGCATTTCAAGTACATTAAACATTAATGGGATAGTGACAGATTAATAATGGCATATTATGCTATGGATAAATTTTGTATGAAATGTCCATAAAATTTTATAAAGTTTCGCACGTTTTCTTGTCAATAACCGTTTTCCATTACAGAACAATATTATTGCAAAAATGGACAACGATTCCAATGGTCCTAATGGTCAATTTCACACACATCATTCACAGCGAAGTATGCAATCTAAGTATTAAGTAAATTATAAACCAGTGATTTTGGGTTTTAATGATGTGAATGTTTGGTTCTATATATGTATGTATGCAAACAAGAAGGTACGTATTCTCAACGATAGCCTTGTATGGCGAGATGACGAAATTCTAAAGTTAGAAAATTGGCTATATAATACACAAATTTAATTTTGACAAAAAAACAATATATGGTTGAAATCAGCACAAAAAACTAGTCTAGGTCTGTATTTTCATTTTTTCATACCTGCAATTCACCTCTGGTAGTTCCCGTGTGAACACCTATACTCTGTACTACATTTTGTATCAATGAGTAATTTAATTACGGCTTTTATCAAGGTCAGTGACAATTGAATTTAAAATCTTTTAACGGGCTCATGAACAATCTGATGTGCCGGCACACCTGTCTGAAGTTTAAAATAGTAACACTGTATATTTTACCACAAAGATTTAAGCACTAACAGATAAAGTCAAAAAGATTTGTTGGAAGCATTCCTTGTTTAATGATAAAAATCGAAATACATGTAAGAACTAATTTGCAATTATAATGAAACCCTTGAAATCGTGGGCGTTACAGGTAATTACGACCATAATTAGTATTTAGATGAAACTTTATGACAAAATGTACTATCATATCTACAACATACCAACAACCAGCATTTTGAAATATTTACCAAAAAAAAGTTACTTAAGTGGTTGTTTTCCTTAAAGTTATGTTTGATGGCATGGTCAACATAAGTTAAATGAGAGAGAAAATAGAATTTTTCACAAATATTAACATTGATCCGAGTTCTTCGTCGAACTTAATCTTGGTCTTGTCTAGTCACTACGAAAACTGTCAAATTTATCCACAATGATTTATTCCAACAACTCAAATCGGCATATTATACTTCGTTTTTTCGTGGGCTTATGTTAAGAAAACAAAATACATATCTTGTGTATCTTGTGCTCTCAGCTTATTTTTTACTATAATATTTGAAATGGTGGCCATCAGGTAATGCTGATATCTAGTACTGTATAAATGTTCACTGTATATGTTGTGCGTCAATTTTTCTGTAGGAAACAACATTTCACTGGATTTTTATTATGAAACCATTCGTATATTTATTTTTGATAACACAACGCCACACTCCAGTATACAAGACAATATTTCAACATTTATTTAAACTACGTATAACTTTGACAAAAAACAGCAAAGTTTTGGTTTAGAAGGCAATACGTTTTTCCATGAATTAAATTATCATGAAGGCGGCGCTGAATTGAATGTAAAGCAGCGCTTTACATCCAATCAAGAATATCGGATACAATGACGATGGCATGTTAAAAATATTTGAACTAGTTTTATCTTTTTATCTCAACGCAGTTAGTAGGAAAACATTATTCTACGTATGCTTATTAACAAGCAACTTGCTTCGAACTGGGAATCATCTTGTCACTTTTTAATCTTTTATCTACTTGATTGATCGATCTTGTTTGATTGATCACGTTTTAAAAATAAAAAAATGAGGAATAAATGAGTACACATTGACAAATGTATATTATCGTGCAGAATGTACGTTGGCACTTGTGTTGAAAACAATGAAATTTAAACTAAATTGTAAACTGTGTTGGATAGAGAGTGATACATTCTCGAATAATTCCAACGCCCCGCATCGAGTTCCATTACAGTAGTGGTACTTGTTTGATCTCTTAATATGATGAATCTTTATTTGTTTCATTTAACAATCTTCACATGACTACCTGCTCCATTATTAATTAAAATAGTTTTAGGATTACCGAAGCAAGTTCCTTTTAGCTACTGTATCCTGTAGTGTTGTAGAAATTACAACCATGTAACGAAAATACTAGTTTAACATATAGCAAAATGACGTTTTAGCTATATTAGATTAGTCAAAGTTGTAAATTTTGTCTTTGGAAAACACTAATATGACATATCGCCAAAAGGGAAAAAGAAAAATAATTTGTGGGGAAAATATGGAGGTAAATTATTACAACTACTACTATGACAGGTGCAACACAAATTATTGTCGACAACTACGAACTACCCTGATTTGTAAATCACACAGAGCAATTAACTGTCATACATTACCATTCTAACTCAAATTGTATTACATAGTTAGTCACAACAATATTTAAATAATAAAAATACTTGTTCATTGTTCTAATGTAAATCCCACAATTGATTGTGGAGATTTACACCATGGACATTACAGGAGGCCTACTCGCTAGATCTGTGTACGAACAATTAGTACAAACACAGTATGATGTATACAAAGGGGTAGTTAGGGATACATTTGCATATGTGCATTATAGTTTTATATGTAATATGGAAACATGATGGTAAGTGGCAAAAAATAGTCATTAGAGAAAATATGTCAATTCAGTTTTGTACCTTTAAACGTTTACGACAGAATAAATACACGACGAAAACGTATCTTCAAAAATCATCAACAGCAGAGAGTTAGTAGCCTACTGGTTTCGTTAAAAAACGACAAGCAAGCAATCTTTTAGTGGAAAAAGGACAACGGACAGTGGAAAGTGGATTCAGGATAGCAGACATTTCATTGTGCCCTACTTAACATTGCTGATCATTGTCCGGTGGACAGACTTCAAATTTGGTGGACAAAATGGATATTGGAAAGCGGACAGTGGCTGTCTGTCTGTCTGACAGTGTCGTCCACTGTTCATGGATACTCTGTCGAAGGCAAACTATGAGACATTTCTGATTATATTATTTGTTACTTTTAATATTGAAGTATTATCGCTGTCAAACCATACAACGTTTGGATAATTTAGGTAAGACAAATTGTATGTATCGATAAGAATATGCTGAATTTTAACCGACAAAATATGTTTTGCAGATAAGGAAGCGTAGCATCTCTTACTAACATGGGCAGCCGGCATGCTCCATGATGATCCACGACACCAACAATTTTGATATAAGATACCCTTGCAAGTAATTTGTCGGCACAACATAACGATACTACCTGTCCAGTAAACCTTGCTTGCCAATTACCATGTACTTAGATTACAGTGTTATGTAATGTACAGTTAGAATCAGAAAGTCCCAATGGCATAGGATGTAGTATAAATAAATCCTATATTACGTTAATAAAATCGGAGATATGCAAACGTAAACCTTTGAGTCGTTAGGAGATATGTAAACATTAGAGTTGTCGACATAATATGTATGTCATAATTAAACAGGGTAAACAGTAGGCCAGCTAACGAGCTACTTTGATTAATTTCAGCTTTCCTGATACCAAAGACTACATAAAACCAGTGTTGTTAATACAGGAAACAAACTGTATTCTACTTACAAGTAAAGGTCGCCAATACTTACGCTCAGATCGGCCTAAAATACGTATTAACTTATTAGTAATTCGGATACGCTGATTCACCTGGTGTGCATCTCCGTCTTGAGTGGGCCTTTAATTTGGCGCCACGGGGTCAGACTTGTGGGCAGCATCTGCTGGTACCATGACTCCTCATTAATTTTTTAACTTACTGGTGGGTTGACGCTGAGCAAAAAACTTACTAGTATAAATCAGCCTCTCCCCAAACAACTGGCGCCATCGCAAGAATCCAAAAGTGGCGGTGGATCGAAGTTTGCATTTTATTTTTCAAGGACCACTTCTCAAATTCGGGCTAGAGTTGCAACAACATGCTTCAAATATATATTAATAATCATTTTTGTTTAGTCTGTGCTTTATAGTGTTATCCGCAGAGAGTATTTGTCTTACTGTACCAATAAATACTTTTCAAATAGTTGAGCTAAAACCGATTGGATAGTTATGCGTCTAGTGTCATTATTGGTAAAATGGTAAAAAAGCGTTATTTATTTAGATACTGGAACAATACGACAAATTATTTCATGTGAGCAGTTTTTCAGCTTCTTATGTTTTTATGAAAATATTTTCGTGTCCTGATGATGATTGCAGTCGACAATCGAAAGCTTGACAAATAAAACATTTCCTTTTCAAGTAACATGTCCTCTAACGTCGTCAGTGTTCAAAACACTGAAACTTCACCTAAAATTATTGGATTGTTGGTTAAATGACCTTTATCAGTGAATGAGTTAAAGAAATCTACTGCAGCGTTGCAGTACCCTTCAGAGGAAATAAAGTGTCTATTATATGGCTAATAATAATAATGCATGATTCGTGTCGGGAAATTGAAATTTTTGTTATCAAAAAATGTTTTAATATTTTTAACTGTGAAACTGTCTTATACAGCGGATACAACATTTTTATCGTCCAGGCTTGAACGCAGAAGATTTTATTCCTCCGATTCCATGGTCGTTATATTTTGCAAGCTTATACCGAATGTCTTGGTGACCTACTAGGGCCTGGGCTATGGAATGACGTTTAACCACGAGAAATACTACCGCAGAAACCCCAAAGATGCAGAGGAGCTGCACACTGTGGAAGAAAAGAGAAAGAAAACACGTTAAAAAAATTCTAGTTTTTATTCCTACATTATTTTATTAGGGTCACAAAAGCAACTCGAATAATTTACCTGATAATTAATTGCCTAAACCCAACAATCAGCTTTTCTTTTGTATACTGATCACGGGACCTAGAGGTATTTTCAGAGGCTCCGTCCGAGATAGATTCGATTTTATTTATTTCTTCAGGAAATAATTCATATTCACATTTTTTGTAATTTGCAAACAGCTCGGATTCAATCATTAAATCAACAAGGCGCTTCCCCTTCATGGTTGCGGGTTGAGCGCACCTGTAACAGTCAAGTAAACATATATTAGCAATAATAATAATAATTATTATTATTATTTTATTTGTGTGTTTTGTAGTTTCATTTGGAAAATAAGTTAAAGTTAGCTTATACTTACTTTATGCCATATGTTAGGCTTGGCTTAATTAAGTTGATTTTTGGCACAAGATGTTTCAACATCCACTCAAGATTACAGTCACAGCGGAAAGGATTATTTTGGATTTCGACATAGTCTACCTTATCCCATGGACAGAGGGCTTCGTTAATTTGTGAGAGACCGTTGTCATTAAGACGAATCTGATTGTGCAAATTAATGATTACATTGGTCGCGTATTTTATATATCCCGGCTTCTGTAGGAGTTACAACACCCGAGAAATAAATTAACTTACGTCCATTAAACTCCACTTAGATGAGTTGGTGATTCCCAAAAATGCATCATCACTCAAAGTCTCCAATCGCTTACAGAAGCTCAGGTCCAACGTGTATAATACTTTTAAAGGTCCAAATGTTCCCTCCTCCACGCTCTTGAGCTTCTCGTTATTCCGCAAACTCAAATCCTCCAAAGATTCTAATCCAATAAAACTCTCGTTGTCCAGAGTTTCAAATTTATTTCCATCCAATGAAAGCACAATAAGTCCGTGAGCAGACCTCAATTCCTGCGGTACCTTCGTGAAAAAATTTCCCGCCAAGTCTAATGCTTTCAATAAGAACAAGTCATGAAGCATCCCTTCATGCATTGTACTGACCCCAACGTGAGCTAGACCAAGATATTTCAGGTTTCCTAATGAGCTTATCGCCATACTTGTACTTCCACCGAGAACTTTCAATGGATTTTTACCTTAAAAAGAAGTTATTTACATAATTTTGCAACATATTCGAGTAGCAACGTTGAGCTGGCTGCAATTTGGATATAAATTAATTTTAGAAGAGAGCGTGGAGTAACCGGTTTGAATCCTTTATTTTATTTTATTTTGCCAGGGTAGGCAGTATGCGTGATAGGACTTATAAATTGAATACGCATGGAAAAGAGACAAAAGCAATCATTGATCATTTATCTGATCAAGAGTTTTATAAAGTGCAATTAGTTGCATTTAAACCAAATAACCAAAAATTGTGAGTAAATTATTAAGTACTTTTAAAACACCACGAGTGATGTATCTATTCCTTACCCATGCCAAAATTCTGAAATTCACACCGATTACCTGCATCCTTCTCATTACTTACTTAAGTCAAGAGTCTGCAATTCAGTTAGGTGATCAAATGCGTTTTTGTCTAACGAACGTATATTATTGCTTGATAAATTCAAATGCTGCAGCTGAGTAAGTGGAAAGTAGCCAAAACTTTCATTGTAACCCCCAACAAAAACGCCTTCATTCAGAGCTTCGCTTGTTAACTTGTTGTAACTCAAATCTACAAACAAGAGTTCATGTAAGTTTATGCAAACATGTAACAGTAATGACTATCACTTTTTTCTTTAATACCTAAGCTCGCCAACAGCGTCAGTTCCGAAAACGCTTTAGCATCTATAGTTGAAATGTGGTTCCTCCGAAAGCTTAACAGTACTATAGGCATCGGAGGAAATCGCGGAATGTTTTGAATTTTGTTTTCGTTAAAATGGAAATTTAATGTTGCATCCATCGAAAGGTTGAGCGCATCAAAAGTCGCGAGGAAATCACTTTGTTCGTACATCACTCGAAGGCCTATTCCTGAGCAAACAATTGGACGCGGAATGTCCTTCCAGTTTACCTTAATATTGCAAATACAACCGTTCTTTTTGGTACAAAAATTTTTGCCTTCCACAGGTATCTCAAATGATGTTGGAGCTGCGTTACTTGACACATGTTGCCCCAACGAAACAACTTCCAGCACCGTAAGCATTATAGATACTAAATTCTTCATGATGATGTCGTCTCTCTCGCTTATTTGTTTACACTGACGACCGTGGCAATTTTACTGCTTTCGACTCCCAGGTAGCTGATCCAAATGACAACGAACTTTTTTACTTCCAGTCTGTCGATGAATCCTATTATATCTTATTTTAACGTCGAATATTGTTCCATTATCTGCAGAATGATAAACCTGATTATCGATAACAGTTTTTACAAGTCCATATATTGAATTTCTCTGATAAGGTTTCACTATCTGTACAAGTCAGGTTGACTCTCTGGCAGAGAGTCTCTGCTTTGTTTGCTAAACAAGAATTAAAATTAACACGGTTGATGGCACTAAATTTTTCGCCATTCTGGTGCAGTTTATGTTATATGAAGCCAAACACAGATTAATATGACATCCTTGTAGCCGTTTTTAATGTTTATACAAACGATAGTCGTGCACCAATACATCCTTCGTTTTGTTCGTCATCAACACAAACACGTTCGTAACTATTTCCCTTTTGTGATTTCATTCCAATAACTGTTTTATGTGTTTTTACCGAGTGTTTAAATGATTACCTAAATATCTGTGAATGCTGCAGAAACTCTTGCCGCCAGGGTGGTCACAACATTTTGCAAAATCCCAATCAGACGGCTGATCTTCAAAAATTTGACTTAGTTCCGCCTTACGCAGTTGGAGAAAATGAGAAAATTTCCAAAAGTGAAACAGAAAAACGAAGGAAATTGCTTCGCTCTTATTACATGCTTAGTCTGGCCCGTGCGGTAGGTGTGAAGCAGATGGGCCCGTACGCAATTTTCTCAACTGCGTACGACAAAATTTGAGTTGTGGGGCGAGTTGGAAAAAGTATTGTGCCGGGACACCAAACACAACAGGGCCTGTTTTGAGAGGGTGTCATGCACACTTCACGATTAATTTTTGGTCGTTAGGAAGCAGATGGGCCCGTAAGCAGTTGTGCTATACATACAATTATATATATGCAGTATTGTACATTATACTACATGCTAAGAGATCGTACGCACTTTCAAGTGCGTACGATGTAAAAACGTATGCAAAATATACATGTACATGAATACGTGCATACAAATTACATCGTACGCAAGCTCGTAAGCAGTTGGGCATAATCGTACGCAAAATAGTACGCATTTCCCAAAAATCGTACGCAAAATAGTTCGCAAGCTCTTGCGCAGTAGTCTTTTTGCGTACGATTTTTAGCCAACTGTTAGTTGTCATTAGTTGCCAAGTGTTACATCACTTTCAAGTGCGTACGATCTCTTAGCATGTAGTATAATGTACAATACTGCATGTATATATTTGTATGTATAGCACAACTGCTTAAGGGCCCATCTGCTTCCTAACGACCAAAATTTAATCGTGAAGTGTGCATGACACCCTCTCAAAACAGGCCCTGTTGTGTTTGGTGTCCCGGCACAGTACTTTTTCCAACTCGCCCCACAACTCAAATTTTGTCGTACGCAGTTGAGAAAATTGCGTACGGGCCCATCTGCTTAACACCTACCGGTCAGTGCATACCAAAAAGGTCGATTAGCATAGAATTACACTCATACGTGTCGGTTTTTCTACCTTTCCTTCGTTCCACAAGCTTCCCTCTCATTTTTTCTATCCAATTTCCCACTCCCGCCACCAAAATTAACATGTTTAAAAAAACTTAACCAATACAAAAATTGAATTAAAGTATTCTCAAGTTCCCATGTTTTTTATTTATTTGAGTAAATTTTACATTGACCGGCCAATTACTGCCTTTTTTAAAACAATTCAAGGAAGTAACCTTTTTTAGGCAAGGGGCTACTTGTTTGCATTTGTGCGTTTTCCCCAAAAGTTTTATGGAATAAGTGTTGCAAGTACAGGCACAATTAACCGTGGTTCATGGAAAATATGGACTAAATACAAAAGCTAGCATCAACTTAGGGGAAATGATTTAAAACATCCTAGCGGAGAGTATGTACGTAGTTTTACAAGGTCAACAACTCTGATTCGGTTTGCAAGCCAAGCGATTGGCTTAACTTGAGTTTTAACTTGACTTTGCTTAGCAAAATCGGCTTGGCTTGGTCCCAACACTGTACACACTTGTAAAGGCTATTATGAAAAATAAAGAGGATTAACGCCTTTGAAAAAATCATATTTTATACATTAAAATTGGTAGAACATACAACCCACATTCTATCCAGTGTCCTTTGAAACTTTAATGAACAAACGAAATTTGTTTCCTTTGTCATTGAGACCTTTTGTAAATAGAAGGTTTGGAAACTATATGTATGTCCAAGCCTGTGCAGGGTTTTATAAAAACCCAGATATGTGTAGATAGAGTGAAAAATTAAGCTTGTAACCGTAAAAAATAATAGCGACGGTCACGCTATTAATCTAGTGCAATTATATACTGAGTTGAAAAGTATTTAGTATAACGCTGCAACTTATACAAACCCAAAATCTGTCTAATCATTTCGATGTAAGTCCTGCTGGCCCAACTCCATATAATGATACATGGTCCCATGGCCTCGAATAAATACCCAACTCAAAACCTCAAATTTTGTGGAAATGGGAGTAAGCTAGTCAAAAATATTATGTAATTATTTGCTACCAACATGTCAAAATACTGGTTTTCAACAACATATAATTTGTATGGTTTTTGGAACAATAAAAGTTGAGACTTGTTATTTCTGAAGCTATATAAAATTTCTTTAACATACAAAGCTGCTCTCATGGCATGACTAATTAAAATTTGTCCCCAATACGGCTTAGCAATGTTGCTCTCGCAAAGTATTTACTAACTTGTTAACATTTGTTCTTCCTTACAACGCGCGGGGATGTAACATGTCATATAGTGTTTGCCTAACTTACACATGATATGACAATTTATGTCCAATTCAAGCCCAGAGAAACCCCAAATACGCACGTAAAAAATGCAGTTCTTGCGTAAGGACTCCACTTTAAAAAATTCTAAAATAAAGCGTAATTGTGTAAATAAAAGATTACATGTCCGTAACATGTCCGGGCGTGCCTAAAAACTTTTTCTGCTCTCCTCCTCCTTTTCAAACAGTAATCTTTCACTTTTGCAGGAAACGTATAAACTAGCTATCGCTAATAACTTCATACTAATTACCTGAGACATTATTTTCGCATTTCTGAATCCAACTGGCCGAAGGTTTTTTAAAGTTTAAATTTTAAACTAATCACGAAAATCCAAGTGAAAACATGTGAGAAATCTTGCTTAAAATTCACACTTTCGTTCAATACGTACGTCCATTTTGTCTCCAAAACATCGCCAAAGTTGAAATATTTTACGAGAACGACACAACAGCATGAAAGATGTGTTTGCTCGTTATAGACGGCAATGTAGTCTTGGTTTGAATTGATAGAGTTAAAATATGAATTTACAGCACATGTATTCCACCAACATTCAAATGCATTTCAACTGCAAGTGTTTTAGTGATCCTTCAAATTCTGCTTCTTACACAATTTCTCGTGTTTCTCGGGTCCAGCTTGACCGTGTGTCACCGGAAAGACTGCAACGTATGTACGTAGACTTGCTCAAAGTTCATACTCAAATTTAAAAACTGGGCACAAATAAGTCCCGCATGGTACCTCTGGTAAACCCCTTTGATTATGTCAAAAATCCTTGGAACGTTTGTGCATACGCATCAAATAATGCGGTGATCAACTTAAACTTTAAAAAATTTAATTTCTCGAACTGTTTTTGTGCATTTGAGTAGTCAAACTTTAAATTCCCGTTGATAATTTGGACCGGCATTGTGAACTTTCCCGCAACTTTTTATGGAATAAATGTTACAGTACAGCCACAATTAAACGAGGTCCATGGAAAATCTGGACTTAAAAACAAATGCTAGAATCAATTCAAAGGAAATGTTTTAAAACATCCTAACAGAGTTTACGTGCGTAGTTTTGCAAGGTCAACAACCCTAATTTGGTTTGCAAGCCAAGCCATCGGCTTAACTTGTATTTAAACTTGACTAGGCTTAACCAAATTGGCTTGGCTTGGTCCGAATACTGTACACCTTAGTTATTGTTATAATGAAATAATAATGATTAACGCGTCTAAACAATCATATTTTATACATAGTAATTGGTAGTACATACAACACACTTTCTATCACGTGTCCTCTGAAACTTTAATGAACAAACAATATTTGTTTCCTGGATCCTTTTGTAAACAGTTGCCATGAAAAATCCATACACCCAAGCCAGTGTAGACTTTTATAAGAAACCAGATATGTGTAGATATAGTGGAAAAGTACGCTTGTAAACGTCAATAATATCAGCCAGTGTGACGCTACTAATCTCGTGCGATTATATACTGCGTTGAAAAGTATTTAGCTTAGTATATAGACGCAACTTATACAAACCTAAATTGATTTTAATTATTTTAATGTAGGTCCGGTTGTCCCAACTCTATCTAATGGTCCGTGGTCCTATGGACTCGAATAAATACCCCAACTCAAAACATCAAGTTTTGGGGAAATGGGAGTAACCAGTCAAACATATTATGTAATATCTTAGTTACCTCCCGCTGCCACCCTTAACCACGCACACATGTGTGCGTGAATATGGTATGCCACATCTAAAAAACATGACAGCTTTTTGTCGACGACTTTTTGACTTTTAACGTATGTGAGGTTACTTTATTTGCAGGTAAACTATTTGGCAACATTAAACTATCCGTAAAGCATACACTATTCTTCCAAAAACACCAGCCATAGTTTTTAAATAATTGTTTTATTATAACACCATTGAAATCACAGCTGGGTATCAGTATCTACTGCAGTAGCGAAAATACTGAGGTATCAGTATAAGTACCAGTATTTGTACTTCTACTGGTACTGGTACTGAAGAAAATTTTTGTGCAATACTGCTACTGGCACTGAAAAACATTTTTTTCAATACTTCTACTGCTACTGCTACTGCATAATATTTTCTCCAATACTGCTACTGCTACTTGTACTGACATAATCGCCGAGTACCTACAACTCATGATATTACTACTGAAAAAACTAAAGAATAAGCAGGAATTATGTTCCGCGCCAGTTCTATGTACAACGGGAAACTATTTAATGTTGATGTAAACCCCACCCACCCTCGGTAGATAGCCGTGGGGCCCACTTTTAGTCTCTACTGCAGTAGTAAAAATACTGCAGTATCAGTATCATTGCGATTTTTGGTATTGCTACTGTTACTGAAAAATATCTAGAGGAATACTGATACTGCTACTGGTACTCACAAAATTTCTAAATGCCTACTGGTATTTATGGGTGTAGGAACTGGGGGGGATGAGGGGGATAAATACCGCCAAAATTTTAAGATTTAACATTACATAGATTACAGGGCTTGAAATTCTTTAACATTACAAGATAGGACTATCCCCCTTGCCCCCACTGTTCTCTACAGCCCTGCTGGTATTGCTACTGCGACTGAAAAATATCTAGAAGAATACTGATACTGCTACTGGTACTGATAGAATTTCTAAATACCCACTGAATACCTATACTGATACTGACAAAATACATCGATACCTAACTGTGCAAATAAACACTGCATTTCATCAACCAAGGATAATAAAATATTAAATAAAGTTTACACTTTACACTTTTTATTAACAACGATTAGCCATTTTCCAGTCATTGGAAAAGTCGGTAGCAACATGTCCCCTCCGTCAACATTCAAAATTTCGTCACAACAAATATAAAAACTACAAAGGGTTCTGACATCCACTCAAAGTATATTTCATCCAAGAATTCACATCTCCAATATAGATAACAATAGTGGTATTTTAAAGGGCATGTGAACATTTGGTTGCTCGGGAGTTATAACTTATAAAATTTGTAAAGTTGGGTCAGTCCCATTTTTTAATGCAAAGTACTTGCAGAGCAAGCGTAAACATACCCCAGCTTTGCTGCACGAGCAAGAAATGAAATAGCCAAATCGACTGTACTTAGTAATTTCGTTCTTGCAAAATTGTAAATTGTGTTTCTGAGTGCGCTTATTTGGCGATAGCTGCGAGTCACAAATTGAATGTAAGGTTTAGAGTCAGTGTACATACTTAAATTGAAATAAACATGTGATCACAAGTTATAATTAATAAACTTGCGGGTGAATAGTA
>JAHZNB010005208.1:0-13943 GCA_027744295.1 Callyntrura guangdongensis
AGCGAGATGGAGAAAAATGTGTTGACATTTTGGCAACGCTCTGTGTAGTGTAGAATAGTATTATTATTTTAAATTATGCTGAAATAAGCATTAAAAGTTTTCTTATTTCTTTTTCTTTCGTATTTCAAAATAGTAGGTAAATAATTAACTACAGTTTTTCAAAAATAAACAGCTCAAGTTTTCAAAAAAATTGCATTTATACACGTAAGTGATGTTGGATGAAGTTCAACGCTCCATTTTAAATGTAGCAGAGTGAATGGTGGAAATAGTTGATTACTACCAAAAACTGTAATTCTATGTAACTACCTTCAATGTTTTCCGAAACTGCAGCGTATGAGGGAAAGCGAGTCCTCCCTTCAACGCCTAGCCATCGAACGGGATGAGGCAGAACGGGAGCGATGGAGTATTTTGCGACATGCTCGAGACGAAGCGGAAAGAGGACTGGCATTGGCCACTCAACTGAACATGAGAGAAGCGCAAATTCAACAGCTACAACAGGAATTGCACGAGGTAGAGCTTATCATTTTTTTACAATATCGAGCAACTTTATAATATAAGCACAATTTTCTAATTTCGCATCTCACATTTTTTTAATTCTTTTTTCATTCATTCATGTGCGGCCCTGAGAATGACAACAACATTTTTTAGATGAACGTTTATTAAACTATTAAGTTATAATATAAAAAATTTTAACAACGGAGACAGCTTCACAGCTTACAAGAGAGAACATTCAAAGGAAATTAAAGTTGCATCTAAATATAAAACGACTTAAAAACGAATGAATAGTCGGTTTCAGAGAGCGATGATACTTAAGTATCATAGCTCTCTGGTTGGTTTCGTTGCCAGATTTTTGTTTCTATTAACATTTTTCCTGAGACAGAGAGGTTTCTCTTCTGCTTTCACTCACTCGTTCAAATAATCAAGACAGAAAAAAGGGACAGAAAAAAGAAACAGACTTGTTTTCTACTTTCTCACATGAATAGTTTCCCTGTTCCATTACTGTTATTACTTCTCTGTTAACCATTTTTGCTGATGCTATTTTATTAGCAGTAGAAAGAGAGAGAAACTGAGAAACTTCTGTCGTGTCCGGAACTGACACAAGAGGACAAACTTATTTTTTTAAATAAATAATAATAAAATAGTATATAATATGCGCGTTGTTCTTGTAGTACTACGACACAGTCAATTTCTGCGCTGTCTGTGCGAGTAGCCTACGGGTACATAAATAAAATATATAAGGTACTTTGTACAAGTAACTAACTCTCTTTCATTTCTTTTATTCCTTTTTTGTACAATGTGCCGACCATAGTCAAAGAGACAGCTTGCCCAGTACGGCATATATTCGGAAACGGATCGCTCAACTAGCACTAATGCTGCTTCTCACTACTCTCTCGTTTCTAATCTTACTGCGACATACGCCACTGTTGGTGGAGACCGAGGAAGTTCTGCCGACTCTGGAGTGAGACTCAGCTCCGACAGAGATTCTGCTGGTGGGCTGCCAACGACAGGGAATCTCTCGGATTCTGCAAATGAAGGTATGTATATATGTACCTAGGAACAGCAGTGTGCATTCATGAAACTCGGCAAACATGGTAGTAGAGAGAAAAAGTGACGGAGAAAGTTGAAGGACACACTGGAGACGACGAAGGGGAAAAGCAAATTAATTTTCAGTAATGTTTCCAGTATATACACTCGTGGTTCCCTAAAACATAAACTGTTTTACGAGGGAGCTATTTTTTTTTTTTTTTAGAAAAATTGCTCCCAGCGTTTTGTAGTAACTAGATCGTACTTTCACTCTGTTGCTGTGTATGAAGCTCATAATTTGATGAGATCTGGGACATTGATTGTACCAGTTTGTTTCATATAAAGTATTTTGTTTAAAAAACCGGTATCGCGAAAATGGTGTTCATAGGACATAATAATGATGGCTTCATAAATAAATCAGCTAACTTGGTCTCGCTTTCTCGTTGTTTTTTTTTCCTTTTCCGTCATAACCCAGCAATCAGTTTGGATTTATGTGGGGACGGGTCTGGGGATGGGGATTCAATGTCAGTAATTTCTACAGCGACTCTGCCGCAACTCTTTGCCACGCCAAGGGACAGCCCTGGACCACTGTCATTTTCCACTTTAGCTCGCTCATTGGAAACGAACGCACTTTCGAGGTAGGTAATACAAACAGACAGGACACACAGGAGGTCCTAGAGACAACTAGAGATGGTTACGGCAAGGGAAACTTATAAAGCAAAAGTGTCACATTTGTCACTGCTACTTCTCTCTCGTTGATTTGTGTAGTAAGCTCTTACCCTGTACTGCACACTTCATGATGGCACATAAGAGGGTGTCTTGTTCTCGAGCATATGATCATTATATCTGTCGGAGTGCGACACATTAAATGACAACGATGTGTACGTAGAGGTATTACAATTGTGAGAGAAACAAATAAAATGTGTGCCATTCCTGTCTGGTTTGCTTGCTGAAACATAGTTTTTTAGTTTGTCTGGATGTGCCTTTCTATATCTCTGCCTTTGTTGCTTTTTGTGATCAATACAAGCAGATCCGCCGAGCAGCTTCTAGCCGTAGAAGCAGCCGAAGTGAGAAGGAAGAATAGTAGGCGAAACGACTTGACAGGTCGTGCTTCTACTGGTGCTAAAGGGGCATGGGGTAGTATATCTCGAGTTTTTGCACGTAACAAACATCGAAGAACGTTGGATCCATCTCTATATAATGGTAAGCCAAAGAGAAAGAATGGAAAGGGGGAAGAAAAAAACTTTTTGTCAGGCGAAAAATCAAGTTTACGTGGTTCTCATACCAAAAAACACACTTTGGAATTTTTTCTCGCAACCTTTAATGATATTGACGGGGGTATTCGATGCAGGTGCAGCCAGTTCTGGGGTACCCAGTAGTGGTGTTCCTACGGCTGGACAGAGAACAAGCTGGTCTCCTCAAAGTTCCGTTTCCCAATCACCTCTCGCAGAACAAGACAGTTATGCGGACAAGCTGAGAGCTCTTGATTGGTTTACCGCAGGTACGTACGTAACAGAATACATTATGTTAAGTGGTAAATAAGTACAATTTTTTTTGATTCCCCACTCTAAAAAAAGTTTCCCCATGCCTGTACTTTTGTGAGAGCGTGGTAAGCATTTCCCGTGTAAATTTTTTTTCCTCTTAAAATATTTCAGTACGCCGAGCATTTCGCTGGATGTCTAGTGGACGCCCGACTGCTAGATCATCTGAGTAAAAAGGATCTAGAGAAATACTTAGGTAGGAATGTTTAAACCTTTTTCAAAGATTGATGTTCACGTCACTGATAAAATATTTTTATGTTTATATCTGGGGTTTATAAGGTTTAAATATATAGTTTGTCTGCTCTTATTCCTAAAACATAGGTGTAACTCGAAAGTTTCATATGGCCTCTATCGCACATGGTGTTCATTTGCTTAGGATGGTGGGATACGATAGACAACGCTGGATGTCTAGTGGACGCCCGACTGCTAGATCATCTGAGTAAAAAGGATCTAGAGAAATACTTAGGTAGGAATGTTTAAACCCTTTTCAAAGATTGATGTTCACGTCACTGATAAAATGTTTTTATGTTTGTATCTCGGGTTTATAAGGTTTAAATATATAGTTTGTCTGCTCTTATTCCTAAAAAATAGGTGTAACTCGAAAGTTTCATATGGCCTCTATCGCACATGGTGTTCATTTGCTTAGGATGGTGGGATACGATAGACAAGTAAGTTTTACGTCAAAGGAAATTGTCATTTCCTTCTCTTCGTTTTTCGATAACGAAAAACCTTTCAAAAATTCAAACTTCTTTATACTTTTACGTTCTTTTAACTCTTATTATTAAAGTTACGGCTCGCTGGAGAAAATAAATGGCTTGTTAAAATAATTATAGTGTGCGGGATGGTTTATAAGTAGTTTCTCTTAACGTTTTCGTGTGTATTTTATAACAGGCTTTGGCAGAAAGGCGTAGACACTGTGAAACTGACCCGTTGGTGTGGACGAATCAACATTTTGTCCAATGGGCTAGATCCATAGATTTAACCGAGTATGCAGAAAACTTGAAAGGTAGGTCAGCATAACGATAGTATTTGTTATAGATAACTGGTAAGACTTGTTCGTTGTGGTTGAGCAAACCGCTTAATCAGCATTTATTCCCTGCTTGTCTGATTGTATTGTCTTCGAGAGGAGAAAAGATTAAAGCGAGTAAAAAGACGGGAGAGAAAACTGTACCGTGAGATTACAATGAAAACGTATTATTATTATTTTCTATATTATTTTACCTGTTTTGTGACACTTTTCTATTCACAGGAAGTGGTGTTCATGGAGCAATCTGCGTACTGGAGCCTTCCTTCAATGGTGATACGTTAGCATCGGGTAAGTACTTGTTTCTTTTTACATTCCAACGACCATATATTACGATTACGTGATAAAGAGGTTTATCCATGTCGTAAAACACGCTAAACTAAGTTAAACTCATCCTTTTACACCTCTATCCTGATTGTATGAGTCACAAATCCCAACATCGTTTCCTACAATTTCCTGTTGATTCCAACTGAAAGTTATGTTCTATCTTTTACGTATCCAACTTTACTGACCATTTCCTTAATTATCTGCTCCAAACTTTTAATTTCCTTTATTCGTTCCATAATAAACTCCATGATATAAAAAACTTAATACGTTTTACCCCTAAACGTTTTTTGATGTAATTAACGTTGAACATATATAAACGCAGCAATGGGAATTCCTCCTGGAAAACAAATTATCCGCCGGCACCTCGCAGCGGAATTGGACGGTCTTCTCACTCCAGCAAGGTACAGTGCAACAACATCCTTGCCTTAGATGCAAGTTTTTTTTATTACTCTACTCTAGACTCATTTTTTTCGCAATTTATTAATTTCTTTCACGCTTCATTTGTTCGTAGCCTATTAGAATTATCGTAAATTAGGACGTGTCTCAAAAAACTGTGGTGGTTTAAGACACAACCTTACTTTATCATTGTGTAGTTGCACAGCAGTAAACACGTTTGTTTTGAAGTTCTTTTACACAGTAATTATTCTGTCTAACAAGCTTTTACCCACTTCTCGTTTGTGATACATGACTTTTCGCAGTTTTTAGAGATGTTTTTGCATGACCAAATGCAATACTTGCGGGACCATCTTTTATATACAAACCTCTGTACATTTTTATCTACCATTATCTCTCTGTCTGTTGTTTTTTTACAATTAGAGCGAAAATAACCCAACAGTATCGCATGACAAAAAGCCGCATGTCTACGTTGGAAAAACAGCGTTCAGATTCTTTAGGACGCTCCGCGGTTCTGCAGACAGACACTTTCCGAAGGAGTACCGAAGATAATAGACGAAGGACAAGTCTACGTGTAAGACAACAAAATATGCCGTAGTAGCATTGTTTTTTTTCTTTCTCTTCTTTTCAAAAAACCCGTTCTTGACTTTTAATCCTACAAAAGTTACAAAAATACAATTTATTATTATTAATAATGAAATTGTGATTTTTTCACACGTCAAAACTCAATCATGCAACATAGAAGTAAAAAATCAATTGATGGTGTTCTTTTTTGTACATACCTACATAGTATTACAATTTGACGATGATTATGACGATGATGTTGTAAGCTTAAATTGATGGTTATGATAATGGTCATTTTTCTTTTAATTATTGCAATTTTCAATGATGTTTGTTGTTGTTGTAAATACAATTTTTGTACTGTGACTGTACCCAAATGCAATATAATAATATGTACATATAATTTTTTTTAAGATCCTCTATCCGAAAATCATCGTTGCATCGTATTTTATTCATATTTCCTTTTTACCTTTTTTAACATAATAACCTTTACCATTTTTGACTCCCTGAGAATTAGCGATGTTTTGAGACCTCCAAAGTGGGAATGTTCATTATTACCTTAAAACTATGTGTATTATTGTATTGTATATTATTGTGGACCTTGTTGCAGAATTCTTAATTGGCTATTGGTTGTTGACTGTTGAATAATTGGAATGAAACACACATTGTCTCCTCTAACATATATAATGTTATCTTGTTTTTTTCTCTTGCCGTCTCCCTCTTTGTCTTTTCGTTGTTGATTGCCCCCTGAAAAAATGAAATCACGCAACACACAAAACACAATTAACATCTTGGTGGGTGATGATGGTGGTGGTGGTACGTACGGTTAACTAATTGGTTGGGATATTTGGCAGTCATACAGTCATCTGGTTGCCCAAAAGGTGAATAGGGCTTAAATCTATAACTATATCGATTAACACTACTATAATAATAATAGTAAATTAGTGACTATATTGTCGTACACCTAAAATATTCTAAAAACAATTTTATTCTACAACGTAATTTTAGTTGTCTAAAATAAACTGTAAGCTTGTTAATACCGCCGAAACGACATTCTCTACTGCTCCGTTTCTCTCTGCAGAAAAAACAGTATTTCTCTATCATTTAAACCAATTAGCAACTGTCACTATATAACTTTGTCACTGTTTGTCTGTCTGTCTATACTTCTTTCTCCTTCTCTCTATTTCTAATTAATTTTAAATGCTGGCTATATAGATATTATTATAACTATTATTATTATTATTATTTAAATGTGACAACGAAATAAAAATAACAGTAATACAGAGACTTACTTATATTTCTTCTTATTCTTCTGCCGCTTTTGTGAATTTTTGACTGTGTGTTTTGCATACATGCAAATACTTGCTACCAGCAGCACTTCTTGTACTTGTGACTTATTATAAAAATTATTATTGCGACCCTTTGTTTTTTTTTAAATTAACTTTCCAATTTTGTTTATTAATTTACAAAGGACTACTAACGATTTTTTTAGTTATTTTTTTACTTTTTTCTTATTGCGAAACTGGACAGAATCACAGTAATGTATTTTTTCTCTCAATGGCTCATGTCTACATTATTGCATGCTTGTAAAAGACAATGTGAAGTGTAGATACAAAGTAGAGATTGTTCGTGCTGCTTGCGGTTTTCATGTTTTTAAAATTCTTTTTGAACTAGTTAAAATGTTCACTACTGTTTTTCTATTCGTCCAGTTTCGTAAACTTTTCTCTTTTCATCAATAATATAATTGAATATTATTCAATATGTACGTAATCTGATCGTGCCTGCAAAAGTGAAATGTCCAAGCACCACTAAGCTGTATCCTTGTTTCATTATTTCTCCGTTCTGTAACCAAACAAAACTAACATTAAAATGTTTTGTCTCATTTTTCACACTGCTCAGTTTTCTACTTGGAGGAGCTCGCAGGTATGGGCACTTTTCTGTTTCTAATAAAATCATTAATTAAAATATTAATACTAATTACTAATTAACTCACACGTCCGTACGTTCCAAAAGGCAACAAAGTCAACAAAAAATAGCAAAACTTACAATTAGTGTGATCAAACTTATAAAAATCTGGTGCATCATTTAGAAAATATGTATCTGGGTGCAACTTTTAGACCTGTTTACAAACCTATTCTCACTTTTGTTCAATTTGATTTCTCAGGGGTCACTGAGCAGAGCTCTTGGACTCAAAATCAAACAAGACCTTCATGCCCGTCGCGAGAGTGAAAAGAGAAAGTCTGAAGACCGGGACTCGACTCCAATGGCTACACCCAGTGGAATGATAGGTAGTAACAGTTTCATTCCCCCACCTTTGCCCCCTTGTCGTCCCGCAAAGTTTGGTTCTGGCAGAACAGGGTCTACCGAGGATAGCAGCATTTCTTCCAGTTTAGGAAGCGGCAGCGGTCATTACCATCAACCGGATAAGATCGCGTTGTATGCACGACCCCATTCCGCCATGAATTTCCATCGTACCAGTCTCATAAGTCCAGGCTCTGCCCCACTAAATGGAATCGGTGGCAGTGGAATGAAAGGTGTCCTCGTTGGCGGCATGATGATGATGGCTAGCGGTAGTGGCGGTAGTAGTAGCAGTGCTGCGGGTGGCGGAGGTGTTCATCGCGGCATTGCAGGAGAAAAGCTAGAAGATGATGCGGACGAAGAGAGTGTTGGACTGACAAGTGATAATACAACGAGTGGCGGAGAAAGCAGCAGTAAGGAGTTGTCTGAGGAAATTACAAAGGCACATCGTAGAACTACATCCATTAGCAATAATGATACACAAGAACACGTACCCATTCATACGCCCGTATAAACACAAGGCGTTGTAGAAAAAAAACAAATAAAGTAGTTCCACAATAATGGTAATTGTAGAGAAGAGAAAGGACAACAGGAGAGGTAGAGCGCATTTGCAGACATAATATACATAGGTATACCGAATATTGTCGTAGTTGTCGTCGCACAACGAACACTTCCAAAGAAAATTATGATAATGTAAAAAATTGTGAATATAGTGAGATCAGAGAACAGGGAAAGTCGAGTCAATTTACTATACAAACGAAATAGCATTACAAGTAGAAAGCATAAAAATATTATCTACATAAACTCATATCAATATAAAAGGAGCCATAAATTTGACGAAAGTGTAAATAGGCATGTACAACGTATATTGAATAATGTACATACATAAATACGAAGAACTCTGACGTGTCAAGAAAGCCGCCTAATTGATCTGTTTCTTTATGGGAAGAAAATATCATATTTCTTTGTCTTTATTTTATAAACAATACTCAAAAACGTCTAAATAATTGCATGTTTTAGGATAAATGAAGTAAATGTATATATTGACTACATAATAAACTATAAAATATCCCAAGTAAGCATACAGAATCATTATCATTCAACAAGACAAATATAATAATAAATATACATAATAAAATGTGATCTCTTCGGTGAAATAAACAAATTTTGACAAAAAATGTATGTTATGCTTTGTACGCTTTATCCAGGTTTCGTGAGAATTTATTGTGTGACAATATTTTTTGTGCATAAATGTATTTATTTTTGCTTGCGTGAAATTTTTAAAAGAAAAGCTGACAAGCGTCAACATGCTATTATTGTTATATGAATCAATACTTTTACACTATATCATGGTTTAAGTTAAATAACCAAAGATGATTATGTCTTAAAATATATTAAAGATTAAGAACTTATGTAAAAATTGTATTAAATTACAGACGCATGTAAAAATATAGATTAGTTGATGTTATCAAATAAGTTACACACGTAAGTACATGCCATAATAATACAGTAGGGTTGAAACAAAGTCATGACTCTGTTAAATCCCAAATTTTAATCGTGCTATGCATCAGATCAGACCACTCAATAGAGCGTCTTTAATCTATACTCATTTTTCTTATATCTCTTCAGACAGTAGACCATTCGACTTATTTGCTGCAGCAAATTACTTTCTATTTGTGTGTTAGTTGACCTATTTTGCTGAATCTGTCTAACTACTTTAAAAAATGTAGCTAATACATATATTATAGACAGGCCTATGTTTAGGGAATAACGAAATAAATAAAATGACTTGCTTAAAACAGCATATACTAACTGAAGCTTTGATTCCTAGTACTGTTGTAATATTCTGGACAGAAATAGAAACTTTTATGTGTAGTTTTCAGATAACATCGTTTGATGAAAGCTATTAATAGCGCTAATTATACACTAAAAATTCTGTATTTATTAACTAAACTTATTAATTAGGTAAATATTTACTGCATAGAAATGTTAATGTTCCGCGTGACTGATTGTGAGCGTAATTGGTACGAAAATAGCTATGTTACAAAAACAAATTATTCACACAATAAACGTGTAATAACACGATATAGTATAAAGACATATACACAGGATAGTGTGTAAACTAACGATATTTACCTGCTTTCCACTTTATAAGCTCTTTCCAGATGAATCCATGCGCACTGCTGCAGTATAAACTTTCACTGCCTTTCTTCCTTGTAATAATATTCTACGTCTATAGTTAGTAACTTGTCGTCCCGTCATTTCAATGTCTCACTCTGTCAAAATTAGTATGCTCTTCTAATCCGTATGACAAGGTGATTATAACACCAATATTGAATGTACAGAATGTAAGCGTTTTTTGGAAATAAGTTATGCACGATAATACTGTCATTGTCTGTAGTACAAGATTATAAGTAAGTAACCTATAAATAACTATAAAATAAATACATTGATGACGTGTGTGGCGCAGTAGGTGACAACTGACAATTAGTACACAGCACTCCACATGAATAAGCACTTTAATAGTCAAACAAAAACTAAATGAAATATGATTGCATTTTATTATGGATTATACGGTTATACAAAAAATGATATGGACGAAAGATAGTATGATGTTTATTAAGTGGATTGTATACAGCTGAAAAAAATAATTAGTTTTCTTCCATTTTCATTCGTAATATTCGTATATATATAACTACATATTGTACTAGTTTAGGTATGGTATGGTGAATATTAGGAAGAAAATAAATATGACGTACCGTTTTGGAGTTTAACGGTTCAACAAAATATATTTTCAATGGATGATGATGTGATGAATTTATTTCTACAGAATTTCATGAATCATGACGCATATGACATAAATAAATATATGTCAGCTCACTTTGCTCGCACTAGTAATTTTCGGAAACATTTATTTTTTTATTTTTTGAGACATTTTCTTTCCTTCACATAGTATTTAATCTACTATTATTCTTATTGAGTTTATAAATGATTTCTTTATGCGAAAGTTACATATTATACTTCTTTTACTATTTCGCTCAGGTTCACTATTACACAATATTATATTTTTGTAGTGTCATCAATCGTTTTTCTACACACTAAATAGATCTCCTCAGATATTCTAAACAAATAAAATCTACATTTTCTTATTTGTAGAACACAATAAAATAGTCAATTCTTTATTTTACAACAATATGTTAGCGTAGAGTAATTTTATAACGTACAATTATGTCTTGATTTCTTTAATCAAATTGTGCTATCATCTAGTATGTTAAACTATTTGTTTGGACAGTTTATATAATAACAATAAACAGGGCACGTCTACATTAGCTGACTAAACAAACCTATAACAGTCAAGCTGCGAAAATGCAATAATTATAGAGAAAACTTTATTTTATTTAACTACGGTCGATAATATACAGACAATTTTTAAATATTTCACGATTCAGTCCATTAGGGAAAAACAAGATTTTTTTTTACAAAAAATTGAGTTAGCAAAAATGTGAAAATTAGCCACTACAATTTACTTATTGAACTAACTGTAGTCCTAAACACACGTTGCTTGTCACTGTTGACTCGGCGCGTCGTACTTCCAGAAAAAATTGCAGGATTTCCGTTCAAATTCCGTCGTTCCAAATTCCCGCATCATCGACGTATTTCTTCCAACCATATGTATACACACATTCACCACACACTTAAAAAGCGTGGCAGTCATTATAATCCATGTTTAAAGACTAGGCCTGCCTGTCTAACCACTAATCACCTTATCCTCAGGGTATGTTGCTGTCCTCTTAATTCCTACCTGGTAGAAGCCCTAGCTATTTCTGTAGTCTACGTTTAAATTATGTAGTAAAATTACTTAAATTGAACTACGTAACGTGTAATCACGAAAAAACACAATAATTGTTCAAAACTTTCAGTTCATTATAAAAGTTCACACATAATAGAGCGTCTCCATAAAATTCTTTAACGCTTTTTTGCTTAAGTGTTGCTCGCTGAGTGTTGGCTATCGTGTTGAGGTTTTCCCACTACTACCACATGTACCTGAATATTTTGTTATCAGAAACAGCATAATCATAAACAATCATTGACATTTATCATGCTTTAAGAATAATTAATTATTTTTCCAATACTCATTCGGTATTCTTAAAAACTACAGATATTTGTATCGTTAAAGTAAATAGTAAATACTTTGTTTGCCACATTTATCACAGAAATATATCACAGATGCATTTTTTGTTTTCAGGTATACGCAAAATATTTACTTGGCGTTCCACTTTGTGCGTTTTGCACAAAAGTGTTAACAATTTGTATCACAGAACAGTAAGGCTCTTAACTTTTTATTTTTTATAGTTACACTTATACTTAAAATTGATTAGAAAAGATATATAGAATTCGATTTTATATGCAACAAATACCACATATTGAAACTCATTACATACGAGAGACAACATTGACGAGTGGTAAAATTGCAAGAGCAATAGAAATCCTGAAAATGAACATATAAAGAGCACAATGCAAGGTAATTAAATTGGAAATGCTTCTTGTTTTAATAAATAAATAACAAAAGCAACATTGTTCATATATTACTTTGCACTTTTCTCTTTAAATGTAAACCAAACCTAACATAAATTACTAGCAATTGTTTATAGAAATTCTACAACCTACTTTATACAAGGATTAAGAACCATATTTTATTTAAAATCAAATAGTGCATGATTTGAGCCAGGCTATAGCCGGCCGACCTGTTGAAATGGATCCATCATTGACGGGGGTACATTTTAAAATTATAATGTATAAAATACAATATCAAGTTGACTAGTATACAACAACTAGGTATACATTAAATAAAGTCAGACGAAATTAATTATGGGACATAATTTAAGGTTTCTAATAATCGCAACAACTATAGCTTAACTCAATCAAGTAAAAGAGAATGGAAAATAGATTTTTAACAAATCCATCCTATCATTCCAAATGAAAGATTATAACTTGCATGTGAAACGGAAGGACGCTCTGAGTCGGTCCAAAATTACAGAAATCTGCAAGCTGAAGACAAATGCAACTATTAAATCCAAACATCAAGAGCAAATCGAATTTGCTGTACTAAGAAGTGTGAAATTTCAAGTGCCTTCAGCTGCTCCATCTTTAAAATTTGTTTAATACAAATTTTAAAAAAGTAATTGTTTGGACCTTTTCAGGTCTTAGTTTAAAATATTTGCTATGGTCTGAAGATTAGATAAGTTAAGAACTATCGTTAATTTAATTATCAGAGTAAAAACAGAAGACGTTTTTCTTGATAACAGCAGCGTCACACCGACATCAGCATTCATGTTCGATAAACGCATACATTTTTCAATACAAATCAGCACGAATATTTTGTATATTTTCTTTTGATTTTTTTTGCAGTATCTGAAAATATATATCTCACATAACATAATTATTTGGTTTCATTGCGGCTAAAACACAACATTTGATCTCATCTGATTCCATTTTTCACATGCACACAGTTAATAGTAAGAAGTATTTGTGGATTAATACACCACGCACAACATTTTATTATACAAACTAACTAATAATAGAAAAAAGGGGCAAAATTATAATGAAATAAAAGAACACTATTTTTTGTATTAAAGCACGAATGGCAGATTAATATCGTCGTGAAAATACGACCGTAAAGCAAAGATTTGAATTTGGCACTTAGATATAGCGTATAGTAATAATAAATTAAAAAATCATACCACCATACCTTTTTCGAGATGATTTTCCCCGATTTATCTTTCACGATTCTGAGAACTTTTTTGGTTATACCACCACTAGCGGCAGTAGTTGACCCTGTAGCACCAGCGCCACTACTTCCTCCACTTTTGGCATAAGCTACAGTTGAATCTGGTTCATTTTCTACAGATTTTTGTACCGATGAAGAGGATATTATCTTTAATGTTTGATCAGAAACATCGTTTGTGCCAGGAACTTTAACTTGTTTACGACGCTGCTCTTTTGTTTTCAAAATGCGTTCACGCAACAGTCTCTGCTCTTCTAATTTTCGAACGTAGTCTTCATCAAGACCCAAACTCTGTTTTAAAAGCAAAATTGTGTTACATTTCACATAAACAAACTATAACGTTAGAACAGATCCTGAAATAACAAAGCGGTTACCTTTGCCTCTTCCAATAGTTTATCAGATTCTTTATTCCCGTGTTCTCTGCCCTTTTCCCTACCGCGATCCCTGTCCCGGTCGTAGTTTTCAGATCGGATTATCTTCTACATAAACA
>JAHZNB010005209.1:0-14520 GCA_027744295.1 Callyntrura guangdongensis
ATCAAACCAAATTTGGTACACGGGTACCTTATGTCAACATCTCTCTTGGTATTGAATTTCAACCCCAGATGTCACTTCTGACCGGATATATGGGGGTCACCAGGTCACATGCATTTTTAAAGTACAGTATTGTACAGTATCCACGAAATTACTTTTTACCTAGCCTTACGATAGCTTACGAAAGTTACAATTTGAGTCTTACTCTCATCTCGTTTATTTATATATCGCGGATAATGAAAGTGCACGATGCGCGATGACTTTAAATCTGCCACTTGTTACTTATTGAATGGTAATGTAATAAGTGCTGTGTCATTTTTACGTGCGGAGCAAAATGTTATGTTCAATGTTAGAACTTTTATTTTTAGACATGCCTGTCTGTATGCATAACTGTAAGTTGAATGGTACAAAATGCAGGTTTGATATTGATTTTTAATTCAATTTATTCACTTATGTCTGGGATTCAAGTAGTCAGTATTGCATTGTTTTTATAATATTGCAGTCATTCACTGTACAGCGTTACCTAATAATACCAGCGTGAGCGTGACATTCATTGTCAGTACTGACTCTGCTAGCTTTTCATCGCCTTCACAGACAATTTGTGCAGTAGACAATTGATTTTTTACTACATCTTAGCGTGATCCATTAAAAAACCCAGACAAACAGGCATCATATTTACATTAGTAAATGGAATTTGCATGCATACATGAACACAGATATACGATGATAGTATTGATAGTGATGGTAATGATGATAAGAGGATTTATAACTTGTTTCTTGGAATGTGATGCTGCTGTCAGATAAAAGCCGTTTAAAAAAGGAATCGAATTAGTAGTTCAGAACAGAAGCATGCACAAGTTTTAAAACATATTTGTACTCCACTTGACTGTACTCACCATTGACACTTTGATGATATAGGTGATTTATATCTTATAGGGAAGAAGATCATCATCATTCATGACATCGTGAGTATAATTGCATAATTAGTTGGTGAAATTGAGGACATATGAGAAAGCAATGCAGCATGTGAATTTGTGTAATATGAGTTGTGTGTGTGTGAGTGTGTATGAATTGTAAATTTTTCTTTCCAGGAACGTTGTGATGAGCGACTGAGAACAATAAGCGAAATTTTGCAAGGAATGAAGCTTCTAAAGCTGCACGGCTGGGAACTGCTATTCAGCCAAAAGGTATTTTTCATTCGGGAAAAGGAACTGAAGAATCTGGACAAGGACCTACTGTACCGCTCGATAATGAGTAAGACTTGACATAGATGAAGACAAAAGCACGGCTCGATTTTTAAGCACATTGCAAACATGGAATTCTTTTTTACAACACACTCAGTTTTTAGAACTTCGTACCAAACCAACCCACTCATCGTTTAAAAATCATTAAACGCTTTTTTACTTGTTTCCATGTATGCTCATGTCTTCTGTTTTCATCTGATTTTTTTCAGCATTCCTCACACACATCTCGTCCGTTCTCGTGACAGTCGTGACATTTGGCGTGTATCCATTTATTGAGAGTGAGAAACTTGAGCCACCCAAGGTTTTCGCTGGCTTGGCTTTATTCAACCAGCTTACCGTTCCATTATTCATTTTCCCCATCACCGTCCCTGTCGTGATAGACGCTTTGGTATGAACATAAAAAGAAGGTTTTTCATTCTTTTCATTACTTACCGTTCTTTGTTACAGATGTAGGTATTGTCTAAAGTGTATGCACACCCCTTGTTCAAAATCTGTGTGTACATATCTGGTTTATATACCCACAAGCACATGAAGTTTAGAACCGGCATGTCTAGGACAATAAGTACGTTAGGTAGAGTTACGCTGAACAGTCGTTTCAGAATCTGAGGCTTTCACGCCGTCATTCTGAACAAAACGGAGCCCAACAGGCCTACTCCACGTATGTTTGGTATATATGTATATGGAGTTTAGTGCCTATCATCAGATTAGCGTAAGAGGTCAAAGGTCATTAAAATGAAGAATACATTTTTACCTTTGTTTATCACGGAACTTTAAGGATGAGACAAGAAAATGGTACTACTCTTTTAGTATAATTCAAATATTGCCTTGTCCCATCTGTTTCGCATACGACAAAGTAGTAAATTATTATTAAAAAATTATTCAAGGGTGTTTTACCCTTGAACTGTATGAATGAAAGTAAAAACAAACCGGGTTAACTGTTGAAAGAAGGTTTACGATTGTTACGCACTTACTAACTACAGAGGGTGCATGGAAGGAAAGCAAGGTGTTTAAGGGTTGATTGTGAATTTATGGTTTAAACAATAATTGAACTTTGAAGATTTCCAGAGGTCACATGGGTCATCCAGTCACCCAATTCAACTAAAATTCAGTATACTAGTTTAGGGTAGTACTGCAGAGTTCCTAACTTATTCCGTCAAAACGTCAGACATATGGCCACTTTCTCTCCAGCAATATTTTTTCAAACTATTTAGCAATACCTGCCGAGCATCTGCTGTGGAGTTCTTGGGCATGCTGTGTAGTCGAAACACAAATAAAGGGGGTGGGGTATCCATTTTTTGAATAGCAAAGCCATAATTAATGTACAATAACAATGAACATCTGGTATGTTTCACTAGAATACGTAGAATTGGTGGGCACTGTACATATGAAGTACCTGTGTATACTGAATTTTGAGCTTTTTTATACGTATTTGACCTTTGGTGACTTCCAGAGGTCACAGGGGTCATCCTGATGACTAAAACTAATCGACATAGTAGTTTAGGTACATAAATGTACTCGCATACCAAGTTTGAGCTCATTTGGACCGATGTCTGTGGACAGTTGAACTTTGACCCAGATTTGACCCCCAACGGGTAATCGGGGTGGGCCCATCTTCGAACTCGTCCGAACTATTGGTAAGGGCTATCGATTAGTGAAAACATACCAAAATTTCTTTTGGTTTTCGAGATATAGTGTTTACAGCCGGATATATGGGTGAAGGCATTATAGATGTTTTGTGGTCGGACGAACGGACGGACAGACACATCAGGGTGTATGGATAAAGGTTATACTATCGTAAACCTTAATAAAGTGAACAGGAAATAGAAGATGTAAAAATGTTAATACTCTTCAAGTTGATTTCAAATAGCACATTGCCCCATTCAGTGTCAACCTATGTTCCACTTTATGTCATGTCCACTAAATTACAATAAAATCCGTAGTACGAAAATAAGATGCATTTTTACAAAGCAGATTTGTTGTATTATTAGGAGAAAGTTCGTTGTATCCTCGCTGTTCAGCAACATTACGCAGGGTTCCCAATATATTTACACAATTATCTACTAATATGTTCTTGTGTGTGCTATAAATGGTAATGATAAGGATATCGTTTTTACAGATATGTTCTGTATGTTTGTGTCGTCTTTGTTTGGATGACTCTCAGCATACAATCATTTATCGATCATCATAGACTATGATTCATAGTGTACAACAGAATGAAAATAAATTACGCTGTTGGTTATCATTCAGTTTGTTCTATATTTTAAAGGTAAGCACCCGTCGTGTACGAGAATTTCTACTGCTACCTGAAGCTACTTCACTGCCGGAACAAAAAGTCACGAACAGCAATAGTGGCTCTGGAAATAACAATAGAAACGTACAGAATACCCCTCCTATAATTACTACCACAACCACTGGAAATGATGATGCAGGACACACAAGTCCTCCTATTATTACTCAAACCCAACAAAATCTTATGAGTATACCTATGATGAGCAGTAAATGTAATAGTGGCGGTAGTAACAGTAGAAATGCCGATTTGCAGGCGAGTTCAGATTCTGTGTTTATTTTAGAAAATATAGAGGAAGATGAAGAAGAGGTACACCAAGAGGGTGTCAGTGGTACTACGACTCCTGGAAATTCAATTATTGGTTGTGATGGAAGAGATGAGAATAACAAAGAGTGTGTCACCCAAAGATTGCTTCCGGCATCGATAAACGAGCAAAACAATAAGTCGGCAAAGAAAGGTGTCGTATTGGTGGGAGTGGATCAGGGCAATGATGCCGTGGGCGATACTATCGGTGATGATAATAGTAATAAAAGCAAAAACGTGGCATGGGTTATTAATGCTAACTTCTCGTGGGATGACTCAGCTACATCAACCTCATCAGCGTTGAGTGGTTTGCCTGGTACATCTAACCACCATCCTTACCGTAATTCTCGTAACAAGTTGAAGCAAAATCAGCATCGCCAGAGTGGACTTTCCGATATTTCGTTTCAAGTTCCAAAAGAGAAGTTGACTGTTGTGGTAGGGCCTACTGGCAGTGGCAAGTCTTCTTTAATCAGCGCTCTCCTTGGCGAGATGCGGAGAACGAGTGGTGGAGAAATGAATTGGGTTCCAAGTACAAGTGTTGCATATGCCACACAATGCCACGTGAGGGATACTAAAATTCAGTAGTTATGAGAACAGTAAAGATGACCTTATTGATTTATTGTGTATGGCGACGAACCTTTTGTGTTCACAGGGCCAGAGCATTGTACTCTAATGCTGACGTGGTAATCTTTGACGACCCATTATCTGCTCTAGATGTGGAACTAGCCCACCACGTACTAGATGCAGGGATCATTAAATTCCTTCTGAGATCTAGACGGACAGTAGTGTTGGTCACTCATCATTTACCTGTGTTACACCATGCTCATCACATTATAGCAATGGAGCGTGGCAGAATTCGGATACAAGGAACCCTTTCTGAGATCCAAAGCCTGGATCCCGAGTGTTACAAAGAGTGGCAGGAGATGATTAGCCGAAAGGAGGAAGAACTTACGATTCAACGGGAGACAAGAACTGCAAAGGAGAGATGGACTCTGTTAAAACATGTCTCTAGAGTGGGTCTTCAGTTCAAGAACAACCGAATGGCAGAAAAGTCGAGCTGGAAAGCAGCCGATGAAGAGACAAATGCTCAGCTGGAGCCTTTCCGGAAAAAGAAAGGAACTTTCTCGCATTACAAAAACTTGTCTCACGATATCTTTCTTCCCAGTGATGAGTTCCATGACGAGATAATGACGCCGTTGTTGCGTCGTCGAGCAGTGAGCCGTACTTCAAGAGACAGCAGAACTTCCGCAAGTTCTAGTAGACACGTGCAACTACAAAGAATGAGTTCCCTTCAGCCTGAAACGATGAGCGCCGGAAGGAACAAAAGCCCGTCTGTAGGGAAAAAGTTCAAACGACTGCAGAGTCTACCGGTGGAAGAGGACGTTTGTGCAGGGGCATATGGTACTCCTAACGCAGTCGTTACCGCATCTCCGGGAATAAGTTCACCACGAAATAATCCTTCCGGAGGCGGGGTTGGTGCTTCCTGCGGGAACAGCAATAATACGAGCATGTTCCATGACTTGCCCTCACCTAGTCCCCGTACTCAGGACAATCTCTTCAAGAAGCTATTTAGCTCTAAAAAGAATATTTCCTCTACCGGATCATCAAATACGGAATTAGAGAAAATAGCATCAACCGCAGCCGGCACCTCATCCCCTTGTTCCCCTCGAATTGCCTCCACCGTTTCCGGCACTAGTGAGGGAGATCTCACAGAAGATGAAGTGGAAGACCCTGAGGAGTCTCTTCTCGCTCGGGATAGCACTCAAGACGAAAGAGAATATGGTAAAATACCATTGCGAGTGTACTTATCGTATATCACAGCTTGTGGTAAGGTGGTGAGTGGCTTGTACTTGTACTCTGCCGTTGGTTACGAGGTAGTCCGTGTCTTCACAAACTTTTGGTTGAGCAAGTGGAGTGACACTGCCAACCAGTATAAGGATGATCAGGAAAAATATGATGAGATAATGTCCTACTACTTCAACATTTATGTCATTCTCAGTCTTGCTACGATCATAGTCTCTCTGTCGTGCAATCTTTTGGGGAAACAGGCTGGTGCTAATTCAAGGGAAATCCTCCACCAGCGGATGATGGATCGTGTTGTCAGATGTCCTGTCAGATTTTTCGAGAGTACGCCTATTGGACGGATTATCAACCGGTTCTCTTCCGACGTGGCAGTTGTTGATCGTGTAAGTGGCAGGCAGTAACAACAACTCATTGTGTAGCAAATGCACACGTATTTAATATATCAAAACTTTTATTACATGTCGCCTAGCTATTCATGACGTATACATTTTAATCCATTATGTCATCATTTACACTTTCGCAACAATTAGGACAAAATAATTTTCCGACTTGTTTACTTGTCGCCAAATTTCACACCTACCGAAAGGTATCTACACAAACATTGTACATTTGGAAGAAATTCCACTTCCCATTATCTAGATTTCTCTATCATACACCGTAAACAAATTATGACTGAGAGCCCTTTCTTGTAGTTGTTACTAACGGACAACTTCAAATTGTTTTATGATGATATTGTATTACGGCAAATTTGAAATATGTTATAAAGTGTGTTCTATTGTTTTCTTTATTTATTAAAGAAATTGTGTATTTCCATGCAACGCTTCCTCCAATTTGTTTTCCTCTGTTTTTCTGCAATTGTGGTGAACGCCATTGTAAACGCCTGGTTTCTCCTGCTAGCAATCCCTATCGTCGCTATTTACTACTACATTCAGCGATTCTACAGATTTTCCTCAAGGTAAGCATTTTCTTACACTGGTACATGTGTGTGCCAACAGTATAACCAGAGAAATATTTCAATATAATATTGTTCCCGTGCCAAAGCTTGGCTTGTTTGTATGTAGCTACCTACATGTGGTTTAGGTATTTACCTTTTTATTCGGTTTACCAGGGAACTACAGCGAATACAAGCCATCTCCAGAGGCCCTATCTACTCTCACTTTCACGAGACTCTGGAAGGAATATCAACAATCCGAGCATTCAGGGAACAGAAGCGCTTCACCGAGCAAATGCTCACTACTCTCGACTCGCACAATAAAGCAGACATGTTTATCAACGTGGGCAATCGCTGGCTGAGCATTTCTTTGGTAAGTGGTTTGTGAAATAAACTCCAGTATGGAGCAGGGAAATAAGAGAAAGCACGCATGGGTGGTAAATATAGCAAGTTGGTTTTGGAATGTTAGGCCGGCCGGCAGAAATCTATACATTGGAAAAAATGGAGCCGATATCTATGATTAGTATCTTATGAGATGACATGAATCATATTTTTTCAATTTTTGTTAAAATGGGATCAAATTCAGTGCACATGCACCAATTCTCCGTCTGTCAGCAGTACCGTTGTAATTATAAAATTATTAAAATAAAAATCATTTAAAAAATGACGACGAAAAGAAGGCAAGAATATATGATGGGTACTGGTTTCTACAAAGTTATGCAAGTAATTCTCTTTCTATGTTGATCTAAAATGGTAAAGTAAACAATTTCCTGCCGCTAATCATGCCAGCATATTTAACTTCCCTTTATCACTATAATGAAGATAAGCGTAATGTGTGAATAAAAATAATGTCTTGCTTTCGTGGAACTATTTGATAGGATTATCTCGGCGGTGTGATAGTATTTTTGGCAACACTTGCGGCTGTAATTTCATCCCACGTATACCCTGAAGCTGTAACCGCCTCGATGGTGGGTCTTGCCATCAATTACACTCTTCTCGTTCCTGTCTATCTCAACTGGGTAGTAAAGTTTCTGGCTGAAGTAGAAATGTTTATGAATTCGGTGGATCGGATAGATAGATATGCTGAATTAGAGATTGAAGATTACGAAGGCAAGCTCCCTGAGGATTCTCTTCCGCAGGGATGGCCAACAAGTGGGGAAGTTGGATTTAGGAATATCTCCGTGCAATACGGTCCAGATAGGCCAGCCATTATCTCTGGACTAAATGTAAACGTCAAACCAAATGAAAAAGTTGGCATATGTGGAAGATCAGGCAGCGGCAAATCCTCCCTACTCATGGCTCTCTTTAGAATCTCTGACGTGAGCAATGGACAGATCCTAATTGATGGTGTGAATATACATGAAATCCCACTTTTAAAATTGAGATCAAGCTTCGCTATCATTCCGCAAGAGAATATCATGTTTAGTGGAACGCTACGATTTAACCTGGATCCGGAAGGGAAGATACCTGACCTAGACATATGGTCAGCCCTTGAGCTCTGTCAGTTGAAAGAAACCGTACAAGAGATGCCAGGGCAACTAGGTACACTGAATAAAAATAGATGTACGATTACTCCAAGCTATCCTAATTAATCCATCTGGTATATTTTGTTTCATTGTTGTATTCACAGATTCAGAGATTAAGTATGGTGGAGACTCATTTAGTGCAGGAGAAAAACAACTATTTGCACTTGCACGAGCTATTCTTCATAAATCCAAAGTGGTGATAATGGATGAAGCCACAAGTTCTGTGGATATTGCTACGGAGCGAACACTTCTTCAAGTCGTGAAAGACGTTTTCAAAGATTCGACTGTTTTAACCATTGCGGTAAATGCGTTAACAACAAAAAAGATTTTATTTATTGATGTAACGTCAATAATGATGAACATGTTTTTGCAAAACCTTATCTTTCCTTTTATTTTAGCATCGCCTTGACACAATCATTGACGGAGATAGGGTACTTGTCCTTGAAGATGGTAAACTTGTAGAAGACGGAAATCCAGTAATACTAATCAAGAAACCTATGAGTCATTTCTCAACAATGGTACGAAATGCATGTGATATAGTGAGGCATAAAAATTAGTCACAAGTTACTTAATTTCACTTTTATAAATAAACACACAAATACAATTCTCAATAAAATAAACGTAATCTCGGATTAATTATTTTTAAGTTTGAACTTAATTTAAGAATTTACAAAAGGGGCAGTTGCAAGTTCATCCTAACTTACTAATAGAGTACATGCATTGCTTGCATATATGTATACTATAATATTCGACTTTTGTTGGGAAAAATATATTATTCTTTTCATTTTCATATTGATCTCAAAATTAAAACAGTAAATTTTTCTCTGAAAAATATTACACGACGCAAGAGTGAAGGTCGGAATCGTATACGTGGTGTTTTACAGATATATATATATATATTAGTTAGTCATGTGAAACTCGACAAAGAATCATTATTTGTATCAATGTGTTCTTTTTGGTTGTTAAAAGTACTTTTTATGTTAAATCCAAAAACATTTGAAATTAGATAATTTAATGCTCAAGACTTAAATTATTCGTAATACAAATGGAAACAGCTAGCCTGGGAAATAGATATACGGATAAATATGACATCGATGAAGATATTAATACAATACAACTTATTGTTAATAATATACTAACTACTAATAGAACGTTCAGAAACATTGCATATAATTTTTTACTCCAGGTTCGCTTTTTCTATCCACCATTGCATTGACTATATACGAAACAAGAAGTGCATCGCAACAAACTTTCTGCAATAAACTTCAAGTCACACAACGCCGTTCCATATATTACAATTAATTAAGGATCCACATTAAATTTAAAAAAATGCTACTCTATAACTAAAATTATGTATAAAAGTTGGCATTAAGATTTCGTTTATTGTACGTCTTCGTTCTTTGTTAAATTACCTATATACGAACCAACCTTACACGGAACGGTTTCCAATCGTAAGTTTGCTAGTATGCAACTCGGATATGACAGCCACATCTATAAAAGCATTTAGCAGAATAAATCAATGCGTTTGGTGCGGGGGTTGCACATGCACAAAGCGTCCAAGTACATACATAGTACTAACTCATAAAGTGGGGCAATATGAAATTCGAATGTTACAATTTACAATTAGTCGTAAAGTTCCAAAAATCGTAATTTCTTGTCCCATACAACACTCACGGAACAAAACAATATTCGAATTATACTGAAATGTTAGGATCGTTTCCATATTTTATACACAAAATTCCATAGTAAACGGGAAAAGTATTTCTCTTTCATGACTTTGACAGCCAATACAGGTCACCCGATTAACACCAAACTTCATAAACCACATACGAGAGTACCTAGAGTGTTAAAATGCGACCTCCGCATTTTGCAGCCCTCCCAGTTATCCATAGACTCCGAAATAGGAGGTACATATTTACAGGAACATCATACCTATCTACTTTTTCAAAATTCTTTTTCCTTCATGAGTTCACACAGATGATTGCACAAACGGCTGAGCAGACCTACCAGACGTGCCTGTGGGCTAAAGTACCACTTTCAATAGGTAGTGGCAGTACTGAATTTTTTCTGAATCTGAAAATTTTCCCCAACGTGAAAAAGCCAAGCAAGACCCACGTTATGCAACTGCAGCAGCGGCAGTCAGGCACATTGTGACTCTCACTCTATACTGTATACACTACACTACATCTCGACGCAATCATTCCTTCCCACGCACTGAATACCAGGAGAGATTTTTCAAATATCAATGCTTGTTACGTTGTTGCTAATAATGAAAAATATCAGAGTAAGTACAAGTTACATTCAATCGTATCGCAACTGCAACACATATATGTCAGTACTGTTGCTGATGGTATGTAGCTATCACATGTTATTTTTGCAGCAATTTTTCATAACTGCGTTCCTCGTGTCATGTCCGAATTAATGTTTGGAGCCTCACAAATTCAACTTACATGCAACAGCCGCCTGATGATGCGATGCAAAAGCTGCTGAAGACAGCGACATGCTTAAAAATGTTCAAAAGTTCTAACTACTACTAAAACAAGCTCGACATTTCATTTACTGTTACCGTTGCGTTGCTACTACATTACACTTGCATTATCCAAGTTTTCATTTTCATTACAGCGTCATATTATACGTGCATTTTTGTACAGCAAAAATAGTAGATGCAGTACTAGGCAGTCCTACAGCCTTCATATTATGTTCAAGTGTATCCAGAGAGAGAGAGAGAGACCAGAGAAGCGAGTAAAATGGGGAGAATTTTCGGTCTCTCCTGTTCTGTGTTTATTGCTCCTTAGTTTCTACTACATCTTTTGGTCTTGCATTTTTCTGATTTTCCTAGCTTGGTATTGTATCGTATTATCTGTGTCTAAGAGAAACACTTGCTACTGCCACCACTCTGCTAAGAGGTTGCTTCTCTTTGGAGCAGACTACAAAGTAGGAATCGGCATTGTGCCATGAACCATGGAGAATGAAAATATGGAAACATGTATAGGGACCCGAAAATAGACAGAGAAAAAAAGAAAGAAAAAGCAAGAACGCCACTTCACATTTCACTTTGTCCGTCTGTCTACAATGCCTTCTTGCTTTCCTGTACCATAACAACACAACAACTGGTTAAGTGATATAGCCTATCTTAATTAGATGTGTTGGTAGACAAGGAAAGACTACAGTCAAAAGCCAGCGAGAAAAATAATGAACATAATGAACGTAGCGTGGAGTCAGTCTTTTTTTAGCTTTTAGACGAAAATTTTATAATTTAATATCAAATATTGAAATCGCTATCGATATCGAAATAATATGCTATCGTAGCGTAGCATATTATTATAAGTTCCTAAAATATACACGTGTGTCCCCCTAAATTCAGCGTATGTCGAATCCAGGACATGAAAAACGACCCTTGCATTGTCTCTAGATATGGTTCCATGAGAGCCATGTTTATATATTTTTAAGCATAAATACGAATCCATTGCTGAGCACCCTACCACAACGTGATAGGGATAATGATAACAAGTTTCAAATTTTCAGTCTTGTTTACACTACTTTCGTGTCAAGTTTCAGCCATGATTGAACAGTACTTGAGGTGCTTGAACTACGACAGGATCAGCTTAGAGGCAAAAAGGCAAATAAATACAATATCTATAGCTTTTTTGGAAAGCGATTCTCCAAGTTAGTATATTGAAACCCTTTTGGTTTCCTTTAAAACAATTGGTTTGGCACGAACCTTGCACAAGAAGTTTAGCTGTGCTGCCTATCAATGAGCATTTCCTTCAACAGAAAGTTAAAAGAAACATGATCTAGTTTTTTACTGTAGTAGCGCAGTAGTTGATTTGATATCATTGTATATGGAACAAGCATAATTTTCAAATGTTTGGTAAAGCAATGTCTAGTATAATTATGAATTTATGGCTTTAAACGCCACTTTTTATATTAATAATATCATTTACAGATAAAGTTTATTTTCCTTTCTCCCCTGCATAACAAAGTTCTTTGGCTTGACTAAAAACGACTTCGGTTTTATATTGAAGAGATTCGTCAAGCACGTCATGTTGTTCATCAGTGATCACCGATCGTTAAAATTTAAGAAACATGATGTAACGACGTGGGTATGTATCATCATTACCATTCCGCAAAATATCTAACATGATACATTACACAACCATTAACCATGTCTTATGACTTACCTTCCTGCAGATAATTTCATCTCATGGAAATAAAAAAAAATACACCCAGACTTCAGCATAAAATGTACTTACTTATTCGGTAGTCCATAGATCATATTCATATACCTACTACATACATACACGGGTATGGGTACGCTTAAATAGACACCATACCATCATCACCAAAATAGAGAACCACGAAAATGAGAAAATACGTACACATTTATACCTTTCTGAGTCAGAGTAGAGATTGAAGTAAAAAAAAACAATTCCAATCAACATCCATATCTTCAACAGACGCAGACGGACACGGACATAATAGACTGATCCTTCTTTGCAATTCTGCCTCATCTTCCTCTCTAACAATGTTACATAATAATACACAGGAATATGTGATTGAAAAACTAGTACATGATATCTGGACTATGGGTGGTGGTATGGAATGGAACCAAACACGAACAGCAGCAGAGAAGCAATTGAATTCACGCAAGTATTCACCAAGGTGCTACTACTACTATATACATTTAATATGAGCAAGACTTGAGAGGTATGAACTCTGATAAAGTATCTAGGTATATTATATAAAATGAACATGGATCTCGACAAGAAGCAAAAAAAACGAAAACGCTCTACATTATTGCATCACGATTCGCGATCGGCTACTTGCTGCTGGCTGGCTGTGTACTAGTGGTAGTGACAGAAAGATACGGCAACTTGGTCTGAGAGCAGCCTTCGCTCTCCATTTTCTTCTCCATGGAAATTGGAAATACAACCGTTTTACTTCCCTTTACTGTCTCTTACCAACATGTAACCCTGCCGCTACCACTACCAGGTAGTTTTGTATTTTGTACCTTTATCGCTACCACAACAACACAGATACTTCAAATGCTGCTGCTGGCAGCACGGCAACTTCCCTTCCCCATGAGCACCACGACGGCCAACGTCAGAAAAGCCTTTGTTACCACCTTTTCCCAGTTTCATTATTTCCTTTTTGGGTACACTAAGGTTTATAAGTAGGTACTGTATGTACGTCAATAGGATTCGCCTTTACAGGATACATCATGAAAGCAAAGACCACTCTTTGCACTGTATGGACAGAAATAAAACACATTTATTTGAACTTTGTCAATTCTTGGGAAAACGGATGTAAAATATCGTTTACATAACCTGCGTTTCTAGACGGTCGTAAGAAAAATACATAAGTCATAAGGTGTAAGGACTACATGTCGTTTTAGCAATAATGATGACATTTAGTTTTGGCGATGTGGGCTAGCTTTGACCGGACGTCATAAGCAGATAAAATTGTAAAAAGTAGCTTTTCGGACAATCCATGCTTTCCAAATAGAAAAAAAGGCAGAGCGCAAAGAAATTCACCGATTGTCTCACTGACTATCACGAATTGAAGACATGATCAGTTAAATCTTTTATTACGCATTATGGAGACAGGATGTGGATACACGATACCAATGAGTTTGGTATATATTTACTTGCATCTCAACTTTAAAATCATAATTTTATACACAATCGTTTACTATACAGCATGTAACAACACAAAAAGCTTGAAAAATACCAACAAAACAAACCAAAACTATATCGGACATCATTTTGTGACACAATACCACATTATTTTGAGGGAAGGATGAAAGCCTTTATCCCGCAACGCAGTAGTCATTCCAATAATTATAAATGAATGAATAACCAGAAATAAACGAAAAGGATGATATTGTAGTATTATTAGGATTACATATCTTTCATACCTGCACCGCTACATTTGGTATGTTGTATTGGTATGTACTTCATATATACTACCAACTACTGACCAGTCATAAATCACTCTTTCACCACACGAGGACAAGTTCATCGTTTGCCACATTCGAATCAAAGGTTTAGAGGTACAAAGGGTTCAAACGATAAACCGTAAACGACCCTTTTCCCTTTTTTCCATATATACACACACACCGCTGTAGTTTTTCTCTTTATGCAATATAAACTTATATATAATTTATATAATTGGTTGTCAAAACGTTCAAAATCTACATTGGTAACAAAATTTTGCCCTGTTGTACATCAGATTCATAATGTTACCGTAAAACAGAAAGTTTTATTGAGACATTTCCTCGGCTTATATGCTACACCATTCTCAATCTTCATATCTATCTTTTTCTTATTTATTCGCAAGAAAAATTTAATTGCAGCTTTCTTTTTCTCGTCACTTGCACTTTCGTTGGGTCGTTTGCTGTATTATTTCCATGGTTAAAATCAATCGAAC
>JAHZNB010005210.1:0-33474 GCA_027744295.1 Callyntrura guangdongensis
GAACGAAACCACTTGAGAATAAAGTGGATTGCAAGCAGTAGTTGTGTTTTGTATTGTACCTTTTCAAAACCTCTTTGTAAACACGCTTCTACTAATCTGCCACTTTTAGACAGGTGAGTCAAAAATGAATCTTCATTCTAAAAACCTTATGTTAACTTAACAAAAAAGAGGCGGTGGTTAAAATTGTTTTCTGTAAAATAAGTTATGACAAACTTCATCCATTTAACTACTTCCACCAGTTTCCTGTTACTTGTGACTTGATTGTTTGCTTCTTTAATTGAAAATGTATCATTGTCACCATGTATTGTGCCTTATGAAGATGGTTTATTTTTACAGTGACTAGAGACGTAACTTTACCGGTAACACAAGAGAGGATAATCGTGTCATCAAAAAGTTCCTTGTTAGCCTATTACATATAACGATATGATGGAACAGACACCGAAAAAGAACGAAAGACAGTCACACACATATCCAAAAATACAACAATAAGAAATAATAATAATAATAATACGTCCACAAAACAGAATAATTGCGTCCAAAGAAAAAGAGAGTCTATCTATCTCCCGTTCCGTGGTAGCTGTACATAGACACATTTCATTGAACTTGATTGCATGCAACATGATCCTCGTATAAAACAATACAATTTATAAACATTCATGTGTTCATCTATTAGGTTTCTTCTTTCTTTTCTTTGGCAGGAGTAGCAAAAGTCTCCACTGAGCTAAAATTGCACCACTCAGTCATCATCATTCTCCTCGTCATTTCTATCCACATAACAGGGCCACTGAACAATGGTGAGTGATTTTGTGTGAGCAGCACTAGTGCCAGCTGCTTTTGTGATTGAAGTAATATATTTTTAGACAAACTCACGACAATAAAAGGTACAACGCGTATTTCCATTTACTGGCAACTAATAACTCGTGACCAGGACAGTTATTTACCCGCCCTGGCTATTATAAGTATTTTACAATTATGCATAATCTCGTATTCTTTGTTGTGCTAGGAATCGAAAAAGTATTTGCCAAAACTACTAAGACAAACCCTGACAATTTGTTAAAAAATTCAACGGCTATTAAAATGCTACATATTTCTTTCTATGAGTATATCAAGCTATTTGGCAACTTTGGACAGTTTATAAAGTGAACATTTGGTTGTAGTCAAGCACGTAACAGGAGTTTTTGTAAGTGGCTGTACGCATTTCCGTTCTACAAGATAGATGCAAGATGATATTTGATAATTTTTCATTTTACGAGCACTTCGTCATAAAGGAGAATGCTCTGTCAACATTCAAAATTAGGTACACTAACACAACAAGACTTTGACGACACCACGTCATACGCCATCGCCAAACCTTCATATTCTCACGTGATGATAATAATCAGCAACCATGGTGGATTTGTTACATAATGATGAAGTATGGACTGTTATATAATAAATTTTGTAAACAACTTTTGTAANTTTGTTACATAATGATGAAGTATGGACTGTTATATAATAAATTTTGTAAACAACTTTTGTAATGTAAAAAATATAAAGTTAGTTCTAACATTTTCCCTTATTTCTGCACTTAACTGAACTGTCATCTTGTCTTCAACTGCCCATTTAATTTCTAACGGTAGCGGTAAGTAAATCCATTACGATGACTCAATATTAATTCATGCTAAATGTGTCTTTACTGAAGTTAGACAAACACTCCTAGGATTTCTTCATCTCTATTGCAGTATATGACATACGACACGAGACATTCTTGCCGAAAGAACTTTCTCCTACTACAGATTTGATTGACTTTTCCCTCTTTCCGTTTTGCCTTTCATCCTATTGTGTAGATTTACTTTCCCAACATTTAGTACATTACAATACTTGAGTAAGACGATATCCACCTCTTTCTCGAGATATCATCGTCGACTCAATCATGATATGGTGTTGCATGGGGAAAACTATAGTATATTGCTTTTTTTCTTGGTTGTTTACTCTAAAGTCTAACATTAAACGGCCTGATTGATGATGCAATGATTGATGATGGACTTCTGTTTACTCTAAATTTTATGTTCCCCTTTCTATCTTCAGGTAGTACATCAAGATGTCAAATAAATACGCACTATATATTCACCTCATGTACAGTTAATGAAACACAGTGATGTCCACACAGAAATTCACGCAGCAAAAGTGGGCTACTGAAACGATTCGAGACAGGACGCAACTTTTCCTTTCACCAAAAACGAAATGATCTCAACTAAATAAAATTTTCAGCTGCTATATAATTAACCATTAACGGATCTGGTCTGATTTCTTTTTCTTGACAAACAAACTTCTTGACAACATGCCCGACAAGTATTGACAGCGTTTCGCAAAGACAGTAAACAATTCGTCTATAAATATTTACACATAGCTTTTCTTTCCCATTTTTACTTGCTTGTTTGCAAATAATGATTGCGATACAAGTGTTGAACGTAACGCGCAATCGATAAAAAGAAAAAAAGATGCTATTCACGTATGTATTTGAATTTCCTAACGATCAACCAATGATTTGTGCATAACATGTTCCTGACCAAATTTGCTAAAGTAATTTGTTTTATTAAACAATTTGAATACTTTTGTGTAATGTGATTTTTACGCATTCATAACTTATGATAGGGAAAAATATTTGTGGTATTTACCACTTAAGTGTTTAATAAAAGTTTATGTTACCTTTATAAATATGAATTATCTTATAAATATTTATCTCTTCCAAACAGTATTTGCAACGTCAATTAATTAAAGAAAGAAAAAGAGAAGAAATACAAAAGAGATTATTGTTGCTGATTCTAGATGGCATTGCCACCCGTGTCTAATGTTCAAAATTTCGGTTTCCACACATCGCAGTGATGAGCCCTTTGTCGGCAAATTAAATAGAAATTGCTGTTACCTCCTCACCGGTAGTACAAACATGTGCATTCAGCACTGCGTCTGTGTTTGAGAGTTTAAACATATTTTCTCAAATATTTCTAAATAAATAAATGTTACGTGTACCTGTTTATGGACATTCCAGGATTCAAACCTCATTTTTATTTAGTAGTGCGTAATTAGTATAAGTTATTGTGTATTATAATGTTAAAATTATCATCAGTAAACAGTGATTACTAGTAACATTCGTACCGTAGCAGGCGTTATGCCACCATTGTGAACTGCCACCAAGTGTCTAACTCCCACCTCGGTAAACTACCACCATGCCCAACTGCCACACAGCCCAACTCCTACCAAGGTCTAACTGCCACGAAGCACAACTCCTACCTGCGTCTGCTACCTGCGTCTAACTGCCACCATATCCAACTCCCACCATGAATAGCAAAACTGATCTAGTGATCAGCGAAATGTCGCACACTTTAATAAACTCGACATTGAAATGAGTGGAATATGTTATGGTAAAAGACAAGGTCCGTGGCAAATGTGTGCGTGAGTTGGCATAATTTTTACTGTCGTGTTATGTTGTTTTGTTTACTGATTTTGCTGCTCTGATAATAGGTGTAATTGTATGTACATTATTGCATGTATTTTGTGCGTTAAAATCTAGCATATATGTTTAATTTTACACAACAGTAGATAGGCTGTTATTAGGAAACCTTTTTCGGCATTAATTTGCAATGTATAGCGTAAATACACTCATAATTTGCGCCAGTTTGCCCAATTGTGCGTAAATTCACTGAGTTTTGCGTAAATTCACGCAACTTTGCTGAAATTCACGTAACTTTGGGTACCTTTCGATAAAATTTCCAAGTTTTGCGTAACTTATTAACATTTTACCTAGATGTACATAATTTTGAGTAAGTGTAGGTTCATTTTTCGTAAATTTATGTTACTTTAGATGAAATAATATTACTCTGGGTTAGTGACTTAAATGATTTTTAAGTGATAATAATTAATTTCTTAAGTGATTTTGACTTAAATAATAAACCAGTCGTAACAATACTTTTTTATACATTTTTCAAATTTAACAAATTATTTAGACACCTAAAATACGTGCCTAAGTGTCGAAATGTTTCTGAAGTAACATTCAGTAGTCCAACTTTTGTCACCTCAGATACCTTTACACCTATATTGAAAATTATTGGGATAATCCGGTTGATGTGAAACGATTTCAATCATGTCATTAGTGGTGGTTGAATTCCACTTTTGTTTAAGGAAATGTGGCGTTGTAATTTCACTAATTGAATTGAGTGATTTTTAAGTATCTGACCAGGTAAACGTAGAAAACATGATGCCTTTCATTTTTTGTCTTACCCTAGGGATAAAATTTGATATTTATGCTATTTAAAAGTGATATTTACCTTACTCTATATTACTTCTTTAACCATTGGAATTCCGAATACACGTTTACATAACTCGACAATCTTTTCATCGTTAGCACAGCTCACCAGTTCTTTGGCAGGTTGACGGTCACAATTAAAGTGTCTGAATTTAAAAATAAAAATGGTATGAAAAATGTTTTTTTAGTTCGAGTTTATTACATTATATTGAGCATTGAGAAATTGCAAATATATGATCTAGTCCCCTACCGGATGCCCGGAAGCCTGGCTGATAACCTAGTTTCAATGGGTAATTGTATTTCTAAAAATTGCAATCATAACTCTATTTCAATCGGCATAATGACCCAGGACGGTGCGCTGATTCTTTCCAAATAAATAACTAATCCCACTAGATAACTGGATGCCTGCATATCAAACTAAAGACGGAACCCGGACGCCATGGTAACCGGGGATCCGGGTGCCTACCCATCACTGCTTATAATGTAACGAGCTAGCAGACAAGGAACGCACCAATTTGACTACAATGTGCAACTCATCTTCTTCAGTACTAAAGTAACACAGCATATATTACACCACGCAGTGTGGTAGTAATTCTAAGTAACATTGTGTTTATATACGAAAACAGACTTTTATCACACATGCCCATCTCTACATTCTGACAAGTGTTTTATTGCTCAAACTTACTTTGAGTTTGTAGGTATCAATTTGGGTTCGTTTTGGCTTGCATATATGTTACACTCCAAGAGCAAAAGATATTTTGAAAGTGGAAATGTCTGATGTTACCAAATTAGTTAAACTTTTACGGTTCTATCTGGAAGATTTTCTGCTGATTGTTTGTTTTCTATGTTTTGGAATAATATTACATATACTAAGTTTTAGTACAAGCGTTGCTGCTGTTGTGCTGTTATCTGGTCTCATTACGTCATCACTTCTTACTCAGATGAAACACAATTTTACGACTGCTAGGTACAATATGCAACCCAGTGAAAGTCTTCGTGTGGCCAAATGAATATACAATTAACGGGTTTAATCGCAACAACAAATACTGAGATGAAAAAGTTTGCATCGATAAAATGTGACTTATTTGATAAAAACTTTATATGTCGACTATCAGTTAAGCTTTTGTTGCCTAACAAAATGCAAGGTAAGTTAGACAATGTTAGAGAAAGGATAAAAGCTTTGACCGTAAATGCACTTGCATTCACACTGGACACATTTTGGTTAAGGTATATTGTTTGACATCTCAAAGGACGGGGTTGTCCAAATAAGCTGAAGAAATCTCTACTCCAAATTCGAGCCACATCACATATATAATGTGGTCAGGAAGGTGATGACGGACGGACTGAAACGTCTAAATCAAAACGTCTTCTCGCAAAGTACATTTATTTTATTATTTTCCAACATTCTTTGTCTAAAATATGGAGCATTTATGTGTATTGGCAGTGCAATCAAATAATTAAGACATACTGGGAAAATTTCAGAAGTGATTGGCAATGTATAATTGTGAATGAGCCTAGCAGGGCGGAACTAATTAACAGCTCTGCTAGCTTAATACGATGAGAAAATCATTTAATTTGATTTGTCTGATTTAAACTCATAATTTGTCGTCATTTTATATCATCATAACTAAATTCAGGGGTTTCAATTTCCTCTTTCCGCGATAGCCAACAATCCTTAACCGCGTATATATTATATGTAATATACCCTTATGCAGCAAAAGGCAACATAACCATACCAGTATATGATAGCACATTTGATATTTTCGTAACCCTTAACTTTACGTTATTGTTATTTACCACTCCTTAATCTACATTATCGGATCAAACATTTTATTTGTTCCCGTACGATTGAATACAAATAGGAATATTGAATCCTAAAACTGTTACCAATTGCCATAACGTTAAGTCCTTTTATTCCGTACAGAACATTTCGTACATTGTGTGCTAATCAGATTTTGCAATTTGGCAGTTAACAAGTATTTAAACATTCTACCTGGTAATAAATATATTCCATCAGTAGTCATTGGAACAAATGCAAAATTGTTTGATAAGTTATGTATAAAATTCCACCAGTTATGACATTGATTTACAGTTATTTTTCGTTGTTTTTTGGTGAGGATGTCAAAATTTTAAATAAATTTTAGCGTAATGGTGCTGAAATAAAGACTACGAGGTTTCTTAAATCCAGTTTTGTTCGATGCATTATAGTAACCGTGGTAAAACATTTATTAATTTAAGGTTAACCATCTAAAGATAGATTGGGGTAACTCGAGATAATGGTCACAGTTTAGTAAAAACAGTTTCTACAGTCAAACTTGTTTATAGACACCAAATGTTGTTTTTACATATTGGTAACCTGACTGGTATTTAAAGCAACGTTTAAAGTGCAACGTCTATGACCCTGATTCTATCGTGGCATTCACAATTAGTTATTTAAAAACTTACCCTTTAATTTGTCACTAGCAAAACCATTATAATCTGCATACCTTAAGAGAAAAAGTCAATCGCGTCATCGTTATAGCAAATTTTTAACCAACATTGAGCAGTATAAGTAGCGTATCTTATTTTCGTAGACATTTATACTCTCCTGTATGTAATTAAAAAACATAGTAGCACCGACGTCAACACGCCTAGCAAAAAAACGATAAGTTATGCATTTCATGAATATACGTCAGTGGAGTTATTACATCAAAACTGAAACTACATGTGTACTGTTACTTCGTTATTTACAAAAACGCAAACTTGTAAACTAAGGACCATACTTACTTTATAGTTTCTCGTTTCATAAACGTATTATACAATACATTAATTATGAATAGTAAATTCAAGATTAAATAAATATGAAATATTTAATCACAAAAGATATCTTCCGAATCACTTATGTTATACAGCACAGAAGGCAGTCTGCGATAATTGAATATTACGAACGTAGACATGAATTTATAGGCAATACTAATCCTACCTATTATGCTGGATGGGCGTACATCTTCAAAGCCATTAAAAAATAGTACACAAAGCTTAAATAATGTCATGCAACCTATTACTAAAAGACACTCGTTCACCGCCATACAGCTGATATTTTTGTGGTTTTAACCATTATTATTTTATTGTTATTATATATTATATGTAGATTGTGTTAGTGCTATTGTGACAAAATTCAACTACTGACTTCCTTGTGCTCCACAGTAAAATTTATAATTTTCGCAAGTAAAACACCAAACAAATATATTTGGTTATTGTATTAGTTTAATAACATTTAAAATGTAGTTTTTTTAATTAAGTGAAACTTGTCATATAGCGGGCCTTTTTACTTTACTTTAACTTTTAAATGATCTCTAAATACATTGTTTATTTGCTCGAACTACAAATAAACACCGTAAGTGATTAGCCAATTTTTAATTTATTTGGTTCAATTGAATCCAAAAATAGTGAGAAAACAATATTATTACGTTCTCAGCATAGAACAGGCCGACACCAATATTGGCCAAACACGTTTAATCGTTTCTTTAAATGCTATTAGTTTCACGTTGTGATTAATTACGAAATACAACAAAACACCAATTACATGAACAAATTACTAAAAAACTCTTAAACTACCTATTTAATTTTCTTTCAGTGTTGATTGTGAGAGTATATGGTAAGTGTTTGTAAAAATTTCTGGATCAAATCGTTCCATTTGACGTAAGTTCGACGTAATACATGCAACGTCATTTTAACCATTGGCATAAACCTAATGTAGTAATACACTTAAAAACAAGTTTATTTATCAAATTCTGAAATTTATATATATATTGATTTGCTGATAGTCATTGTAATGGCCCAAGAAAACAGCCCGGTTTCAAAATTAAAAAACTATGCTGCGAAAAGGCAACAAAAAATTGAGGAAGCGGAAAACCTTATTCGGTGTATTACCCATATCAACACCTTTTCAAATGATTTAAAAGTTCAACTGTAAGTACGTAGTTGTTAATATATATCACGACATTGCAGTACATGACATTTATATTTATTGAATCGTAATTTGAATCCTAGAAATATTCTCAAAGATAAAGAAAAGAAACTAAGCGAATGGATATCTGAAATGAATGACTTATATGAAGATTTAACAAGGATTAAAGAAATTCTTAAAGTACGTAATCAATCTTGAAAAATGTTATAAAAATATTTTGGCCTTCGGTGCATATATTTATGATTTTGTATAACATGTTATGAACTTAAAGTCTTACATGTAATAAAAGTGGTTGTTGTGTGATAAAATTACAACAAACTAAGTAGTTTTGCTCAAATTTTAATTTATTAAAATATGTGACTTTTCAAAATGTCGTTAATTTTGTTTAAAAAGATAAGCTCAGCGGTTGGTATTACAACGCGCATGTAATTAAGAAGCCGTTAAACCATAATATATGTATTGTTTTGTCAATAAAAGTCAATTTACCCTTCACATGCAGCAATAGTGCTGTTGTATGTTGAATAAGCCAATTATCAAAACGCATACAACAGTTGCATTACACCTACATTTAATTCAAATAAAGTAACCTCTTCCTGCAATATACGACGTCTAGTCACGTAACATAACATTATGCTAAATGTAATTGAATTTGAATGTGAGTGTATTTCCAAAACAAGGGAAAGAATAATTGGCGTAAATAAATGAACTAAAATTGCACAAATCTTATAACGTGGTTAAAACACTTTGGGTTAGCATTATCGTATTGATCTGTTGTTCTGTCTTTTCGTCTGCTATCATGTTCTTAGAATATTTACATGCCATACACAACAACCATTTTTATTATCTAGCGATATCTTTCAACTGATAGTTGAGTTAGGGCATTGGTTACAGTGGTATGCATTTTCAGCAATTTTGTTTATCACAGTGGAGATAATTTGAATTATTTAATATAAACACTTAATCCATATTAGCCCGAATATGATAATAATATTCAAAGCGACCAAATGTAAAAACTTTTCCAAATAAATACAAATAATTTTGTCATTAATATTGTTTTCATCTAAGCATGAATTGCTGCTAACATAAAACTAATTACCAAATTTGAGTTTGAATACATTATTATTTTTATTTAAATTGATTCAAGTAAACAAACAATTAAAATTCACAAAGGTACATTAACAATTTTTATGAACATATAAGGTATGTTATGTTGTTATGTTTTTATAAGTAAATATTTAAATAGTTCACTAAAATTTCGGCAGTAACATTAAATTTTAAATATTTCTGAGCAACACATATTCAATTTCCAAGATTTTTGGTTTAAGGACATAAAAACAAAACCTATATTGATATTGCTTAAATATATAGTTGAGAACACAATTTAACTACATAATAACCAGTCACTGAATAAAGGTACATATTTGGTGAAAGAAACTTTGTACTTCCACCAATCTCCTGGTTCTTTTATATTATCAAATTTTTTTAATGCGACACAGCAGAATTTGGAATGTATAAAACTACTCTGTTAGTTCATACGCATTCAGTAATCGATTATGTGCCAACGTTCTTCTAAGCCTTAAATTTAACTAACAAGGTATACTTTTACGGTGGGTAAAGCCCCGAGAGTAACGACAATCTAATTCTAAATCAGTTTTCTATACTGATTACGAATCTCAATTCATTTCTCTGTAAAACGAATATGGTCAAAAGTTATGAAGGCAAATAGGTTCTGCGATTGAGCAGTAAGGGAAAATTTCAGCTCATTAGTATGAAGTACTACTGTTCATTTTTAAATTGGTTTATACCCAGGTTATTCTGTTTGTTAACGCGACATACATTACATCTTTTCATGACCAACTGCACTGACATTTATTCAATACAAGTGATTGACACACTAATATGCACGACAGGGACTGCAGCGTATGAAGCTGCAGTTTGCAAAATTTGAGAATACGTGAACCAATCATCCTAAAATTGTAAATTTATTTTAAAATGGGCGATATTTTCAATTGATTGCAATCGTCACACCAAGGGATGTAACAGTTGTTTAGTGAAGGTTTAACAATGTAAACAAAGGTGCACCCCATACAACAGTCAGTGTATGTTGACTAAAGCGATAGCATCCTGCAGAGATGGATGTCCCTCATTGTATTGTATTACAGTTGTGCGTTGTACAGTACAACTTGTACTTTAAAGAAGCCGTTTTGTCGTTGCAATTTGAAAATTTACATAGTAATCATTTTTCTAAAAGTTGATTATAAGCGCCAAACGGTAACATTTTTTTCAAGGAATCTCCTCAAACTAATGAATGGAACCTTTGTCTTACTGTTCAATCGCAGAACCTATTTTCCTTCATAACTTTAGACCATATTCGTTTTACAGATAAATGACTTCAGATTCGTGGTCAGTATAAAAAATTGATTCAGAATTAGATTGTCGTTACTCTCGGGGCTTTACCCACCGTAATAGTATACCTTGTAAGTGGCACTGATATTATTTTTTTCAGTGAAACTTGCGCATTAGTCAGTGTTTCTGTCGAATCTGTTAAAATTTTCGCTTCAAGCAACCATTATATGTTCCGTTGTCTTCACTGATTCCTTGAAAACTTGAAAATTGTATAGCACCGGTTGGAAGTTTTATAAGGCGGCCTACAAGCCTCTTTTGTTCGTAAAATATTAATATTTACTTTGTGATAAGATTTGCTTACATTCCACTTTTGCACGGACACGCACTTTACTATCTTGGTCCTGATTTCTTCAGAATCTGAGAAAAATTTGGGCTTTTAAACACTGCTGTAAAACGGTCCTCTGTATCGTACCATTGTAGACCAACTTTATTATTCCGAGTTTGTCCTGTTCTGCAAGTAAAATGTATTCAATTGAGTAATTTTTTAAAACTCGAAACAAAAAATACAATGATTTGCCTTGCAACTATTCCAATTGCTTACTCAACCTCCAAATATCTCCAGTTTGGTTATGTAAATATGAAAGCTGATGCAGTTGTAAATTATTCCCGATAGCTTACTTTGCAATTAATAGTAGGGTACAACTTTTTCTACTACAACTGTCAGTTTTTATTAAAAACTGCTTGGTAATTTTTGTCTTTCTTGAATTTTTGTTTCACCGTCCTAAACAATGACCTCATATTTTTTCAAGAACTTCTATCTAGCATAGAAGTTTGCGAAAGTGATTAAGTATAATGACATTTCTGTTCTCTCATACCAATAAATTAGGTAGTGCATGAAATATTTTGTCCTTTACATAAACTTCACTATTGATTATACAGCTTTTGACACAAACCCCAGTAAACATGGCGGCATGTCTAAAATTTTGGGAGCAATAGTTTTGATAATAATAAAAAAAATGTAATAGTTAGGACGCAAGAATAAATATAAGTATACTTCTGCATAGTTGAAGCTTTTATGTTAAATACGACTTCACTTCTAGCTTCACAAAAAGTGTGCAAACGTCTATCTTAGAGATACAAACATTTAACTCCTTGAATTGTCAATGAAAGTTTGTCCTCCCAGGTTTTTCGTAATGTTGTTTTACGTCTAGACTTGCTAAAGATCACTTAAATACTAGCCAGACCTTCTGGAAACATAGTTGCTACAACATGGTAAGTCGACGTTACACGATATAAGTAATTTTTAAATAATTTTTAAAATGAGTTTATGTAGCTTTAAAATAGTTACCTGTTATGCATAACTGGAACATTTGTAGCAATTTTTCCAAATGCAAATATTTGTTGCGACCAATATCATTCCATAATTGACAATCATTTACGCAAAATATACATTTCTTGTATGTCGATAGTAATTCAGTTTTTTCGAGGTCCTCGGTATGGTACGCCAGTAGACCTGCAGCTACGATGTAAAAATGTATAGCCCTATTTTCCACTCATTTTAAACTAATCATTACTGAGAAGTTAGACACACCAATACTTCATTTTGCTTCTTGTCAGCCATCCAATTCGAACACCTCTAGTACGACATACCAGAGCAGCCATAACAATTTTTAACCCTTCGAAGGTTGAACGTTCACTAGAGGTCACGTATACAACGACATCACTTCTGTGTGCCATCCTTAATTGAAGTAGTTGTAATATTATTGAGAACACCTGCCAAGAAGAGTAAATAAAAATACTTTACAAAGACCCCCGTATAAATTAGTTAAATGGAGTTAAATAATAAATCTCACAAATCTTGTCTTTCAAAGTTTATTCGCTATACACAAATACACACGTACGTAATTTCGATTATCTTTATTAGCAATAAATTTGCTGTTACGTAGTTTGTGTTAGTCTTCAAATTCTAAACAAATTCTAAACTATATACCGGTTTGTTAGAAAAAAGTTTTGATAACGATTTCTTTGGAAAGAAGATTCATAACGTATTTAGAGGGGACATTCGCATTTTCTGTAACGGTATTGGCAACGTATTTAGAATCATTGCATATTTGCACGGTTTCGCCAGAGTGTCGGATATTTGGTAAATGGGACTTTTTCAATTCCATAACCTAAAAACCAAACTTTTTGGGTTAAATGTCTTGTCTTAATTTGTTTAAACTATTCTTAGTACAACTTATAGTAGTATAATGATATAAGTATCTTTCATAAGTTTTGTTGTACTTATACGAGATAATCCTTTCGTGCACAACATGTCTACTGAGTAAGGCTAAGTGATTTTCTAAATACATGACGAACAGAATTGTTTCGAATTTTTTGTTTGCCAAACTGAAATCATTTGCAATGCTACCGCCTACACCACCTAATTACTGTCACTTGTGTCGTATCAAATTAAATGATATGCAAACTTAGAAATGGACTTAAAATGATTTAAGGCTGATGCTAACTCAAAGTTGTAATTGGCGCAATACATATTGCGAATACTGCATTGTGAAACATAAACTGTCACAACATGATTTCGACGCAGGCTACAGCAAAGTGAAATGCTACTCCTTTTACGTGTCTTTCGTCTCAGTTGTAATATGCGCACATGATATTATATCATTTATATAAACGAAAGGAAGTGGCATGGCTAGAAAAATACAGGCTATTTGCGAATGTAATTTTTTTGATCTCCACGACCTTATATTCGCGAACTATGTAGTAACCCTAATCAACTTTATTTAGCTAACTTGAAAGTTGTGCTCTACTTACGATTAGTTTCTCAAAATATATCCCGTATTGAAACCTAAATGTCTTAACATATCCTTAGTGATCTATTTTATAAAGAAATATGTGGAGTAAAACAATCAAAAATGAAAGTTTAAAACCCAATTTCGACAACTAAGTTCTCATGTATTTTGACTTGGAATAAAATGCGAGTTATTATAACATGATAAAGATAAATTTTCAGATAGTTACAATTTACGTAACTAGTATTACGTAATGCAGGTAGCCGGTTGGCTAGCAGGCCGGTGGCCCATTAACAAAAGAATAACCAGTTAATGGTGCCCCAAGAAAAAGCCGGTGACCGGAATTCAATTTAGAAGACCGGTGACCGGAATTCCACTAAGAAGGCCGGTGACCAGTAACGCTACGAAAAGGGCGGAGACTGGTTACTCACAAAAATGGCGGTGGCCAATAACACACGAAAAGACCGTTGGCCAGTAACACACGAAAAGGCCGGATGCCGGTAACGAACGAAAAGTGCTATCGCCGGTATCATACGAAAATAGCGGTAATTTAAAACTCACGAAAGACCGGTGATTGGTGACTCACTAAAACCGGTGGCCGGTAACTAACGAAAATGGTGGTGAGCGGTAACCCACGATAAGTTATGTGGCCAGTAACGAAGAAACAGAACGTTGGCTTTTGTCCCGTAACCAACGAGAAGGCAGGTGGCCGGAAGCCACGTGCAACCGGAGTCCGTAATGCACTGCAGAACTTGGCGGGCCCAGGTGGAGCAAGAAAACCCTAATGTTGTTTTAAGCCAATACGTTCTAAGCTAATACTTGCAGCAAGCTAATTCAACCTGGCTACCTTGTACACACAGCAGCATCATCTTAAACATGTGAACTTTCGAGCACTTTGCTAGAGCTGGTGTCTTCACGAATAAACTAGTAGTACTACTGCCCAATATCCTACAAATGTACATTTCTCACGATTTGTTAGGCCCTCGATTAAACTTTTGTTTTGTTTAAATCAATGTATTCAAAATATTTTACCATGGGTAATTTTGTGTTTATTTTAAGCAAAATTTCCCTTACTGAAACACGATTGACAAACGGCACTACTATTTAACTCCCTAGGTTATTTGTGCTGTGTCATATTCAAACTGCAGACACCCGGTAAGTCAACGTTGATGTTTTAAATAGTAAAAACATTAACCATCCCAATTTTTTATCCTGTGCACAAGCCAAAACTAAAACTGATATACAGCAACCCGCATATTTATCTCACGTTTTTTCTTACAATGACACATATTTTTAAAATCCAATGGTGACTAACATATAAAAATATATCTTTGACTTTTTAATGTGTTTTCTTAAGTTGGCCCAAAAAGACCCGGCAATGTTTAAACACTACTCCAATGCAATTGGTGCATAGGCACACAGCTTGCTTTTAAGCGTAAGCTATATAAAAGTATCAACTTAGCACCATTTTTAGTATAATCATTCTAGCAGTACTTTGAAAACAATTCCAGTCAATGTGTCGATGGGTCCAACATTCTTTTAAAGAATATTTCTATCTTCGGTAAGGTAAGATTTGCGAATTAACTTTAATTTATTTCAATAAAAACTACTTTGGTAGATACTACATACAGGACAACATTTGGAGTAGGTGGTTACTATTTTTAAATCCATTTAATTTTATTTTGAAAAGGCAAAGTACCAGTAATTCCATCAAATGTGGGCAATATAACGTAAAGTTATTAATAAAAAGTCGAGGTTTACATTTAAGTTTAATAGTGGACTATTTCTGTTAATAAATTTACGTGACGTGTGCCATAATTTTATTGATATGATACGTTGCTGAAAAAGACATCAATTCATGATAGATTTAGTTATATATTGCCACGCAACGCGCGCAATAACATGTTTTACTGATACCTTTGACATAAAAACTCTCATCGTTTGTTCGAAAAGCATTTCAAATTATTATTTTACAATAAAACCCGGTTTTCTTGTTTGTCTTCTTTAGTCGCTATTTAGTACTAAATATAACAAACGCATGTCACAAATATTCTGTAAAGATTAGTGCAAAACTAACGAGCTACAAGTTTACATTAGACGTGTTTTACATTTTACATGTGCTATTTATTTTTAAATTGCAGAACATTTTTAAAAGAAAAACGTCTTGATATAAGTATACTGTTATTCAACATATAATAATCAGGTAACATTCCACGGTGGTACCAAATTCGGAAGTTTAAAAGATTCGTGGTGACAAGGGGCTGACATATTTGCGTTGATACTAAATATGGATTTCTATTCAGTTTTGGATTGTAACACGTCACTTAGGTTAACCAGGTAACTATAACTCTTAAATATTTTATTGAAAGTAAATTCAAATGTAACCGAACTACAAATTTAAAACTTTTTAGTCCATACATTGTTCAACCTCGCATTGATGGTTATGGGTTTGAATCCAAAAACTGGCTTCTAAAAGAGTTTGAGGGACCAATTAAACTTGGCAATCTTCGCGTGGAGCTAATTTCTTTTAAACCATCAAACTTTTTAAAGTCGCAACCTCAATTGCAGAGTAAGTCTTTCATTTATGTACACCATTTATATGTATATACTTTTAAAAATTTGCATTAATCTATTACCGCGTTGGCTTATTATTATAGATCTAAAGTCAATACTAATTCCATTAACAAGCGATGAAGACGATTTACCTTTGTACATATGCTGGCGTGGCAAACCATCATCTGAATTTAAGGAGGATAGGTTGGGGGCGTTTAAAAACAGACTCATTACGTGCTTAAAGAGTCTTTTAGAGACATCCATTACAAAGCTATCGCCAGACTCCAAAACATACAGGAGCTTTGTCTGCAATTCCGAAAAAGAAAACGCTTTAATTGTGTACACAAAAGAGGACTGGATTTCGCTAGTTTCAGATTTCAACGCCGAAGAGATTAAAAAGGCGTTCATTAACTTAAAACCCAAAGTTTTCCATTCCGACGAGGTTGTATTTTTATGTTATAAACTTGGAACTAACAAATATCTGCCCATCCAAAACCTGGACAAGTTTCTGGAGACAGAGATACTTAGATACATAAACCTCAAGGCCGTGATACATGCTACTGCTCATTGGGCGTTTGACTTTCCAAATCCAATGTGTGGCACCCAAACGTTTTTCAACCCGCAATCAATAGCAGATACCCTTAACACATCTTGTGGTATAAAGAAATACTTTCTGGGCTTTTGTGATGAAACTCGGAGCACAAGAAATTCAATTGGAAACATTCAAGTTGGAAGAATTATCGACAACAGGCGCGGAGTCATCGCGCTTAACATGTACAAAAAGAACGGATTTAATGACTTCAAAAAGAACCAGCTATTTCACATAAGGGAGAATGGAGTTTCCAGCTTTTTCAATAACTGCGTACTACGTGGCTTACTAAAACAAAATCTAAACCAAAATTGTGAATTTGGTGAAAAACAAAAACCATCTGCAATATCCGGATCACAGCGTAGCCTTGTAGAAAATACATTGGAAGAAAATAATATCGGCATGATGATTAAGAAACTAAAAGTGTATCTAACTAGAAATTTCCACAATAGGATTGAAGTCATTTCAGAAATAAATCTCCATTGCAAAGACCTAACCACGGATGACGGAGAAAACAAGAAAGTTGAGAACCTATTCACAAAAAGCTACTTTGGCGCATGGAATTGGTGTACCGACCAATTCTTAATAGATCCATTCAACCACTTTATTGAAGTGGATAAGTGTGCTAAAGCGGATAAACTGGGATGGGAAAACGCTTCCGAGCAAGTCGTGAATATTTTCGAAACGTACACTGTTGGATTAATGCAAAAATCTTACGAATTATATGAAAACATAAATTTATTGAAAACAAATGTTGATGTAACTACATATGACATTGCAGCGTGCATTGCGTCAGAATGTTTGCTCCTAAAATTTGCTTCGGGAAATTTTCCTTACAGCAAAAACAAAAACATGGAAAAACTTTTACGCTATTACGCAGAAGGAATGCAACCCGCACAACATACAGACCACACCATTCCCATGATACCTGGTGCTGCAAAGCTTTTAGCTGCACTAAGTAGTCCTGGGGAAGAAGACAAACGACAAATCTGCAACATATTACTTCCCGATGAATTCAATTCCGGCTGGACACAAGATTATACTATGCTCATGGTACTCAGGTGCAGTTGGATTAAGGTTAATTCAGCTGCAAAACTTATGGACTTAGAGAAAGCTCTCAGTTTATTCTTTGGAAACTTTTTACGGTATGTACCTAATGTGTTTTAGAGAATTAATTTGTTAAATTAAGTTCTTTAAAAATTATCCTTTCATAATTCAAATGTTCTGGTTGACCTAATAGGTTTCTTCTAGCGCCAACACGTTACTCTGCAACTAAATGTTGGGCATCTGGATTTGACTGGAATGTACTAGAAGCTACAAATGAGGAATGGAAAAATGCTTTTTATGTTTTCCGTAAAGGGCAAATCCAGGAAAACAGGGAGAATGTTTCATTGAACTTGTTAAAGTACAATACACTGGATTGGTTGGAGTCCTCGTTTGGACAAACAGCACTGAATTCTCGTCAATCTGCAAATTATATGTATGCTTACGCAAAACGATCAGTTTTGACACTGCTTCAGAAAAAATTTAAGTCATCTACAGAGAGCAAAAACATGTGGAACAAAATTGTAAAAGAAGTGCTAGTTAAGCAAGTACGTACCTCAAAATGTCCAATTGCAATTGAATGGCTTGATACAGACTGGAATAATTATTGGTGTTTAGAAAATGATAAACACGAAATTTCAAGGAAAAGACTTGCCACAAAAACCGCCATCAAAAAGCCGGATACCCCTACTTTTAGAGCTATTTTAGTTGTCCCAATTATGGACGAACAACTTCAAGTTTCAGAGTTTGCCGAAATTTATTTTGAAAGTATTACATACGAATTTAATACTGAAGAAAAATTTCGTAATATTAGACTTGTTTGGCTGGAAAATTTAAAAAAATTTATTAAAAGGTATTTCATACTATTTAGGGAAAAGGAATCGTTAGTCTTAACATTGCATCTACTTCGAGTTGTGTTTCTACAAAATTGTTATCCAAAGTTAGATGCTGGTACGTACGAGTTTGAATATTCTAAGTTTTTCTCTGCACTTTCCACACATGAGGAACTTGAGGAGAATTTAAAAAAGTTTGAAGATAATGTAAAAAATGTGTTTGTCTAAGGCGAGTTAATGTGTTTGTAGAGTGACAAGTATATTATCAGGTAACTAAAGGGCACTGTTTCACAAATCCCACAGAAGACAAATATCGTATATAAACTTAATAGAACATTAAGGTTGGAATCAACGGTTAAACCAAATAAATGTTTAGTATTGTATTTAATTATCGGACGGCTTTCAATACGTTAGAATTTGGGGAATATTTGTAAAACTACATGTTTAAAATACTTAATTATGGTTTCAAAAATAAGGTATTACTTACGGATATATTTCAAATAATGTTTACATGTTCTTAACTAACGTAATTACTATCACATATTCTAAGAGGCAATGTTAACATCGTTCTACCGATTTTAGCATACACGAAATTGTTAGGCTCAATATCATGAATCATGAACAATTTTTAACATCTAACATTATTTAGTACTCATTGTTTTGCGATAAACCCTTGCAAGTGGCAACATTCACACTTCTTCGACGTTCAGTAAATGCACTGCAAAACTAAAAAGTAAGAGTACCACAATTTTGTAGATTTTGATACTCATCTTAATTATTATTATTTCTTTTTTGCGAAATCAGAAATTAACTAGACGTCTTTTAGTTACACTGTACTCAAGTAGAAGCATCAACTAAGTAATTATAATTGTTTTATTTGTACTTTTGTGTTGTATATTATGTTTATAAGTAACTTAATATATTTGGTATATATTATAAGAAATAATTTAAGAAATTGGAAAAGTTATATTTACAAAATGAAATTAAATATTCAGTTTTTTGGTAGTCTAGTATGTTTTAATTGTTTCATATTAGGATACAGACTGATGTACAAGGACATATATAATAAATATATTAATAAAGCCGAATTAATAAATGCGTCTACATAAATGTAAAGTACAATTTATAAAACCGCCAGTCGCTGGAATGTTCCTATCATCTTCATGGTCACTTAATGCATTTTTATCATCATTGGCAATATATCATGAACGAAGAAGTCGTCTTTAGTTTTTGTCTAAAAAACTGTCTCCCGTTCTTCCGGTTTTGTGACTGTGTTCCAGTTATTGGCAATGGTCTCAACTGCCATCTTTCCATTTTCTGGTTTTTTATCAAATGTAGCTCTCAACTTTCTCTTGCGTGATTTAAAATTTATTTCAGGCGTTACTTACGCACTCTGTTTAGGACTGGTTAATGCAAAAAAGGAAGAGGCGCACTATGGATTGTTTAGTGACCGCGTACGTGCATTTCAATTCTTTTGGGGAAAGGCCTCGGTAAACCATTACTTTAGGTGAGTTTTCGTTGCTTTCAGACAATATGGGGCAAATGGTCCAAAATTGAATGGTCTGAGTGCGAAAATGTTCTAACCAAATATTTAAATTGCTACCTAAAATTACATTTACAATACAGAAAAAATGCTCGTCTAAACAACGTCAACTGATGGTATGACTTCAACCGTAATTGTTCCGTTACTACATTCAAAAGGCCGACGGAATGTTTTTTTGAGATCTTCAGGGTTGCACACTTCCCTATCCTTCCCAACTCTTCAACTTTCTTGATAAGGGGCAGTTTCACTATCAAAAACTCTGTTGCCAAGTCGCAAACATGACCCACAATTATTTGTCACATAGCACATAAGACCAGGAAGTCCTCACTGGTGGAACTATAATGATGTTTCTCGTTTTCAAACCAGGTTTCAGCCATGGGAACTAATAATAACCGATGAGACAGCATCATCAATCTGGTGTAAGGATCGTTTAAGGTTGCACCAGCCTATTTCTGTTCAGAATCAGTTTCCAGATTCCAGGTTGTATCCTGCCGTTGATGATGAAGTTGTTGATCATATTCGGGCCTTGTGTACCAACATTTAGCAATGGTACAAAAATGCTTCAACATCTTAAACCAAATTTAAACTCTCTTTCAAACCTCTTTAAAAATATTAAACAGCCGTGTTTTGTTCTAAATAACGTCGTATCTTGAAGAACTATCAAAAGTTTCTTTAAAGATCGGTTGGATTGACACTGACAATTTGACTTTGACCTCTCGCCTATCAAAATTCGAAACTGAAATTCGTGACTTCGCTTTTATTCTTACTCGTTTCTCCTTTCCGTCACTGACTAATATTCAGCGCAAAAATAAATAAAACATAACTTCTTAGAAATAAACATGTTAGTCATGTCTTTGACTACTTTCATTTCAAGTTAAAATTTTGAGCTCTTAACCTGTTTGTAGTGGTAAGGTAACTTAATGCCCTGTAATACGCATTATTTATATTGTTTAATGTAATGTTTCTGTTTTGATACATCAATAAATTATAAATAGTATTTCGCAGTTTGTCTTAGAAAAATTGTGGGGCACTGAGCTTCCAAAAAACCCCGTGTTCAAACAAATTTATGCCTAAAGTTCACTGTCATTGCTGTTGTGTGGATACGGTGCTAGTATGTGCTTTTTTCCTGTCGCAACAGAACTTGCATGTTTATGAGCATGACTCATCATGTCGTAGTGTGTCATTTCTACTTGTTATTAAACATTGCGCGCATTAGCATTTTTACGTCAATGATTTTTAATAGTTTGGTAGCTCGTCGCTATGTTTTCTCTAAAGGTAACCAATTTCGGATATACTATATCATCGTTTAACTAAACATGTACGCTAATATTCAACCTGGCGAGATGTTTGTTATGCTCATAACCACCATTTTCATATTAGTTTAAATCAAGAAGTTTGTACACTAAGGAGAGTGGAAGGGGAAGCGCTGGCGACAAGAAGAGCGCTGGCGTCGGACTTAAATAATCTGGACAAGGGAATATTGCACAAGGATGAACTAAAACATGTTTTATTTTTTTGGTTTTGGTTTATAAAATATTCGTTGATGTTTTATCTAATTAATTTTGTTGTTGAGTAAAAGAGGCAGATGATTCTACGTATTGTTCTATTACCTGAGCAGATTTTGTTGACTGTTTGATAATGACAATAGCAATGATCTGGCCTGTTACACCATGCTTGATGTGTATTAGTAAACATAACATACGCTTGAACTACCAAAGAATAAAAATTTCCACTGTCCACCTAAATTTTGGTGGAAATTTCCACTTTTGTCCACTGAACGAAAGTGGACAGTCAAGTGGACATTATACCTATATAGAATAATAATTTCCACTGTCCACCTAAATTTAGCTGGAAATTTCCACTTTTGTCCAGTGGACAAATTCCACTTTCTAGTGGACAAATTCCACTTTCCAGTGGACAAGTATTCCTTGCATACAACTTAACTTAAAAGAAGATGGTTTTTACATTGTTCTGGGGGGACAACGATGATTATTAGAATACACAATTTATGGTCTTTGACTCAATTTTTCGACACCACTTTTTTCTTCATTGTCAAACTTACGTTTGTATTTGCTCAAAAGATATTGTTGACAAAATATGCACCTACATTACTCTACAGAAAGGGTAGCCTGGTTTGACACAGTTTATGAACAATAAATAAACATTGACAAAAAGTGCATTACCACTAACTGATCATTCACAAAATGATACAAGTCGCGGCGTGTCATCAGTTAACAATAAACTACACCTTCGAATGTTGAATGTCTACTTCTCACTGCCAGCAAAATATTATCGTTGACCACTGGATAATATTATGTGTATCGTAAATAGTAAAAAATCTCATAGAAAGAAAATGACATCTTCTCAACCTTAATACGAAAACGTTAGTAATTTTAAAGATAATTCTTAAAGTGGAAAATGGCTTTGTTGTATCTTTGAATATTCGCGCTGAACATCTAAATACAATAAAGTTCCGACCAAATGCTTATAATTCACTCACAAAATAAATTCTGTCAACTTGTTTTACCAAGCGTGTGTGAAATCCAGTGAGCTTCAAAAGTGTACCAACTGATTATGTTTACTCACAGTAGATCAGCAAATGGCTTAGCATTTCTAACTTGCAATGTTGCAAAGGTAAATGGTGTACGTACAATATTAAAGTTATGAAATTTTAGTTGAAACTCCAACCTTTTCAATACAAAAAACAACTCTACCATACCATGGGTATAACTGGTCATAAGAAACAACAAAAACAAGTGTAAACAAGTAAAATTTATTTTGCAATCTTTGGAACAATATAAAACAGTGTGCAAACGTTGTCATAAATTAGAGCAGATAAAATATAACAATGAATACTACAAACAATTTTCCACTCATGTGAAGTGCCACGAATTTTTGGGCCAGGAATTATTACTGATAAATTGGATACACGTCATGGCTTGAACATTTTTTTCCGCTGTCGTTTTGTGATATGATATATTTAATCGATAACCAGTTGGTCTGAACAGTGGTGAAAGAATGCGACAAATTCAACAGTGTATATAAATTGTAGAATTATTCTTCAAGTGTAAAGTAAAAGGTCCTTAAAATGAATGTACTTTTTGTAACAGTTGTGTTTACATTTTTTAGTCTGGTATATGGAGAAAAATGCCGCGATCATGCAGTAAGTTAAAACATGTGCATTGCATTGCAATTTGTTTTTTATTCAAACTTAATAATATATTTGTTAGATGTTTGCCCAAAGTGTCGACCATCACAGGTACTTAATTGGACCTAACATCAAATTTAAAACTTCAAATCATTTTCTATCCACATAGCCATGAAGTTTGCAAAGTGGTATTTTAAGGCTTTGGGATAATGCTTTTAAACAATATTTAGGTATGTATCCAAGGAGTTTTTATGGAATGACACATACATGGAAACACAATGTTGAATGGGCTAATACAGGAGAGCCAGGTAATCGGAACGAGAAAAAATCGTGGGACGGCTGGTTTCTTCCCCTTTAACAAATATCCAAGTACTCCCCAGCAAGATCGACGCGTATCTCCCTGGCAGTAAATGAAGTTTAAGATTTCAACGTACATACATTAATAACTGAGGTGAGAATATATGAGTGAGTAAAGAACTCTCTTCCTAGTACTATCAATCTTACAACCTTACTGATTTCAGACTTCCTGTCAAATCACAAAAACATTTTGATAAAACTAAACACAAAGCTACCAAAAATTAATACAACGGTGCATATGTTGGCATTTCCACACTTTTCCTTAATAATGTCACAAAGGCATAAACACAATTACACTACAACGTATGAGAAAGACCTAAAACGAATAAGCGTTATGAAAAATCAAAATTTCCCCAATTTCAAACGAGAAAAAAACTAACTTTCCAGCAAAATATTTAGCAAATCTCTTTTGTATATGGTACATCAACATTTTCTGAATAAAATGTGACCATTTTCACAAATTTATAAATTCCTGCTTGGAAGATACAGTCCACACCGTTGAGCCTGTACGTAGTGTGATTGTATTTATGCCTTTGTGACATTACTAAGGGGAAGTGTGGAAATGCCAACATATGCACCGTTGTATTAATTTTTGGTAGCTTTGTGTTCAGTTTTATATAAATGTTTTTGTGATTTGACAGGAAGTCTGAAATCAGTGATTGTAAGATTGATACTACTAGAAAGAGAGCTCTCTACTCACTTATATATTCTCACCTCAGTTATTAATAAATTTACGGAAGGCCGTGGAAATGAAATACACATTATTGAAAGACAAAACTTTATTAAGATTAGTAGCAACTTTTCGTTTTCAAAAACTTTGGGGATCCCTTTGGGAACTTTGGGGCGGCATCCCACCCACAGCAAAACTTGAAAAATACTCCTGCAAAAAATTACACGAAACTACGAAACAGCCAACTTGATAACAGCTATGTGTCACCAAAATATGGCCTTGGATTTACGTTGAAATCTTAAACTTCATTTACTGCCAGGGAGATACGCGTCGATCTTGCTAGGGAGTGCTTGGATATTTGTTGAAGAGGAAGAAACCAGGCGTCCCACGATTTTTTCTCGTTCCGATTACCTGGCCGTCCTGTATTAATTAGCCCATTCAACATTGTGTTTCCATGTATGTGTCATTCCATAAAAACTTCTTGGTATGTATCATGCAAGTGTGAGTGTATTTTCAGTGGGAGTGCGCTAACGGAAGGTGTATTTTCACAACCTTTATTTGTGATGGTGACAATGACTGCTGGGATATGAGCGATGAAATTGATCCGGAAACTGGCGTTTGTCCACAATGCCCAGAGTCACATGTAAGCATTTTAATTAATTTCATATAAAACAGAAAACCTTTTTTTCAATACACATAATTTCTGTCTTCAAATGTGATTAAAACAGTTTCAGTGCAAGAATGGAAAATGCCTTGGAAAGTCATCTGTATGCGATGGTATGTAGAGAAAAATTATTTATATTGTTAAGTGGTTATTAGAAAATGTAAATTTATGTAGGCCAGGATAACTGTGGGGATGCCAGCGACGAACCAGAAAATCCCAAGGATTGTCCGGCATGTGATCCAGGACAAGTATGTCAGTAAACATTTAAAATTCGCAACTACCGATAGTGATTATCTGGGAGTAACTTTTTATGCAGTTAAAACCACAGTTTTATGAATGTAATTATGAATTTAAAATCGCCAAAATATGAGGTTAAATATGCGTTTAATATTTCCGATTTTACCTACACAGACTTTATTTTATAGCTTGATATATATATAATTAAAACCTATATTATTATATTAACTAATGTAGAATGAGTAAATAATTTTTAAACTATTGATTCTAAATATGGATCAAGAATATACAACCATTCAATTTTATATTGCATACGGTGAGTATCAACAACTACATGTCAAATCGTAGAATTATTGGCTGAGTGCACTTCTTTAGAAATAATTAAATGGGGATCCATATTTTCGTCAATAAGACATTCCACAAGAGTTTTTGTGTGGTGGTGCTTACGTTACAGAAAATACCGTTTCCTTCCACCTGGAAATTTTTTCTCTCGTCCACGTCTGTCTTTTACCCGCTTCGATAATAATGTATTTAAACAAGATTCTGGCCTCATTTTATAAATTCAGAAGTTAACTTCTTAACTGAATAAAAATCGGACACAATAAAATATCTGCTAACTAGAAATTACATTTTTAGTAATGTTAAGTCTTGAAATGAAACAGCAACCAGCACTGGCCAAAGCAACAACATCCACGCTATGTAATATGTTTGTCTATGCATACCTAATATGTTAAAGCTGGATATAACATTAAAAAGTACACCTTTTCAAAGAATTTTTCTTTAAAATCATAAAATATGCATAAATTTCTCAAAATATGAAGTGCATGTTTTTTATGATGTTAAGATGCAAATTATGACAAATACGAGTTTATAAGTGTGGCTCAAAGTGCTCCTTTTTATGTGATTCGTTCACATACTGAAGCTCATTTGAATCGTGAACACTGTGTGCAATATGATAATTCAAGAAATTTTACTCCCTGGTGATTATTCTATTTAAATAGCAAATTTGTTTTTTATAGTGGCAATGTGATATCGGCAAGTGTATCAGACAAAATTACACTTGTGATGGCGAAAATGATTGTGGAGATGCCAGTGATGAACAGCAAGATTGTCCTCCCTGTCCTGGTGATAAGGTACAGACGTCTTTAAATTTTAGTTAAATGAACTACTACCAAAAATATGGAAGCAAATCAACGCTTTTTAAAACAGTACCAATGCGCCAACGGTGTTTGCGTAAGCCCTACCAGTATTTGTGACGAGTGGGACGACTGTGGGGACAGAAGTGATGAAGCAGATGGAAATGGAAATTGTCCAGAATGTCCCACTGAAGCAGTAAGGATGAAGATTAAAATGTTTTTGATTTAAATTGGTTTGTTTTGTAAATTAATTTCTTTCATAGTTTACATGCACATCTGGCCGATGCATTTCTGGGTTGTCACTTTGCAATGGGGTTAATGATTGTGGAGATTGGAGTGACGAAAGTGAAGAAGCTTGTCCTTGCTCGGAAGATGAACTAAGGTGTGGACTACCAGAAAAACAAGGGCTACCAGGTGCATGTATTCCATCAGAATGGATTTGTGACGAAGATGGCATTTGGGATTGTCCGATGGGTGACGATGAGGCAAACTGCACTAATGCACCACTTCAAATCAAATTAAAAAAATTGGTCCAGCATTTCTGAAAAAGCGGACAGTTGCGGTTTAAAAAAATCCTGATTGTTCGTCCAAAAAAAGAAAATAGATAATTATTGGTGGTTTTCGCTAATAAACAGACAGTCAAGGACGACATAAGCATCACGTTACAATTAAAGATTAAAAGTTTGATTTTTGATTCAGGTTGATAAACTGATACGTATGTTTTTTGTAGTTCACTAAATTTAATTAATAGTTATTTACTCTATTGCTGAAAACAAAAAAATCACGAGATACCTATTTTGTCCACAAACATAAATTTGAAGAAAACTTAAAAATTCCAAATTTACTCAAGCGAGTCATGATGTTTATATTGATTAAGTTTAAACTTAAGATAAATTAATCTGTCATATATAATACGAACATTTGTACGTAACATCTGGTAAAGTTGATGGAAATTCATGGGAAATATCCAATTTTGTATGCGCCTTTGAGTAGAAGCTTATGGTGAAGAGAAGTTTTCCAAGCTTTCCCCCGCTCGTAAATCTTACTTTACATACAGCTTTAAATCAGCAGCAATGTTGACTTGGAATGTGATCATCAAAGGCAGTGGCTGCGTTTATGTTAATGTATTACGTTCACAATCCTGTAATATTAAAGTATAACTCTAGAGGGATTGGTTTGACCCCCGGTTCCGCCGTGAAAAATCAATGCCAATTCACACAATTTCCTAATTTTCAGCACATTAACCCTAAATTGTTACACTCTGGTTTTATATGTATATTTCACCGTGTTTTATAACAAGTGCATTTAAAATACATCTGACACATCTACATCACAACCAGTAACGGTTACTAAACTATGTGGTTTAAGTATTCTGGCTACTTCCAGTGGAAATCGTCTAACAATAGTTACTTTTCAAATAAAATGTAAACTGTCGTTGACTGCATTTAGTCGCCCGACAAGCCAAAATTCAGTTAGCACATTATCTATAGACAAAATTTTTAGTGTTGGCTCTGTTATTGGATTTATAAACAGATCCACAAACAATACTAAAATTAGTGCCATAAACTAACAGTTGCCTGGTGTTGTATGCTTAACTACTTTCTGTTCTACAAGTAGAAAAATATTTAAAAATATTCCTTTTGGTTTCAGATGTAAAATACATCGGACCTAACGAAACTGATAAACAAGTCGTAGTATGAGAATCATCATTTCGTAGTATTTAAGCATTAAAGCATTTAAGGTTTAAGGTTCTTGTTCATTGACAAAGTTTATTGACTCAGGAACTGATGTTTCTCTCATTGTTTTGTTGTGTTGGTTGCCCAAAGTATCATCTTTTACACAGAGCCTAGAGCAGTTCGATTTTTTTTCTTGGAAACGTAAGAGGCATTAAATGAAAATGACACTATTTACTAATTCTATGGTCGTTGTGATATCTCGACAGTATTGAGGCCCGGCATTAAAAAGTCCAAACACAATGCGGGTACGTTTATGTTACTTATAAACGACGGGACGCACACGAATCATTAAACATTTATTCTCGTAAATTAGTAGTATAGATATTGAACCTTCCAAAAAGAAGGGTTACAAGTACATTATTCTTAAATTGGTATGGGCATCGTGGTACTGTAGTACCGGTTGGTCAATCATACTATTCTGCGTTTGCAACCTGTTAAATTTTAATTATTCAGCGCATGCCATTTTTTAATTTGCCCTTTTTTGAAAGTGCTAGATCTTCAAGCTTGAAGTAATAGACAAAATTTTACATTTTGAAAAAAGGCATTTGCTGATGGAATTTTACATTTTGTTTTGATGATTATGAATAGTGAGAAATGTAAAAAAAAGAGCAGGATGGAATATTGAGAATTCGAATAGGGATTCATCTAGTAATATCTGACCACATGTAGAGTTTTGCGTAAATTTCAAAATATGCGTATCAATTCTAAAAACTCCTGTACTTTACTCAAGGTCCGACAAACTTTGGATGTATAACATTAATTTGGAATTTTTGCACATGCTAATTTTCTGGGTTTCCCTTACATGGGATGCATAAGTTTTGATATTAAAAGTCTCAACATTCAATGGCATGCAGAAACTGATAGCGGCGCGATAAAATCCTTATTTCGCCTGTTCCAACTGCCAACTTATTTTACCATGATGGTACATGGTATACCCGTTGCTTTATGGTATTCAACATTTACGGGAATTGCTTAGTAGTTTGTATTACATTGTTTCTCCTTCGTGCATATTGTGCTCAAAAATATTGGAAAACCTGATCCAGACTCACGCGTACACGTACGTAAAATTATACTGCTTCGTGGTTTAGCATAGATAACGTGGTTTAGTTGGTGGACGACATGTTCATATAGAGATAAATGAAAATCAATAAAGCGCACAAAATATTGATAAAGGAATCAATTTGGAATATGCAAGTAACACTTGATCGCTTTGTTTTTATCTTGTTACTCCGTTCGTACCTCTCCTGGGATTTTGGAGAGACAAATAAATTTGTAATAATCCGTGGAAACCACAAAATTCATTAAATCATATTACAAGATAAAATCAACTCGAATATTGGGTGGAATGTTTGAAATGTACATCTACTTGGTATTATTCCTCACACCTGTTTTGACAGGCACAGCTGTTGGTTTTGCGAAAGGAGAAAATTGCCGCGAAGGTTATGTAAGTGAACTTTTATTACATTTAAAGTTTTATCGTATCATCTGGTAAATATATTTTAAATTACACAGTTCACCTGCGAAAATGGAAATTGCTGTTTGTGATGGTTACCAAGACTGCAGCGATACCAGCGATGAACAATATGACAATTGTCCACCGTGTGAAACCTTCTTCAAAACACAGGTAAGTAAAGTTTTTTTTCTTTCCTGGCATATTTGGCATTTATTATTTTGTTTAAATGGACTGCTATTGACGAAGGGAGTACACGTGGACGAAAATATCGATGGGGTAAGCACAATAACTGTGACATTGGTATACCAACTGTTGGGAATGAGCACATCTTCTAGACGGAAATTGAAAAGCGAGAAAACAAATATTCACGATTAAAATTATAGTTTTACTTTGCTTGCAAAGTGTGACAATGCTCCTTCCAGCGTTGCGCCATTTCGGAAGAAGGCTGTGGAAAGCAAAGAAATCACAATTTAAACGTTTTTAGTGTCTGCTGTTGTGATGTTTTGATTAACGAAAGGAGTAAATGAGAAGAAGAAACCAACCTTAAATCCACCATCCAACTTTAACTTGCAAAGCTTTGGCATCCGCAAAAACGCGTACTCAAAGGCGACATCAGATATAAGCTTGGAATGGTGAGAGTAGTCAGACATTTCTAACGATACTAATTCTACGAAAAAGCAGAAAACTAAAATTAAGATCTAAGTTCACACGGCAACCATATTTTTTACAAGGCTCGAGAAATTGGAATGGAAAGTATACCCGTCATTTGGACAAGGGAGGGGAAACCCCTGTATTCCAGTTTAATTCTGTTTGAAACATTTTGCTGTTCCTCTAGGGCGGCTGCATCTTCTGGACTGACACCAGACCAATGTACAACGCCTTGAAGTTGTGGTGACTCAAGACTTTCGGAATATTACTCACTTCGACGGACAGATGCTGCAGCTGACACAATTCTTGGAAGATAACTTTCACGGGAGACATTTGAGGGGTGTAATCAATTTCCAGCAACAGTTTTGTTGTATTGGGAAAGGCGGTCTTCAAAAGATAAGACTGCTCCATGAGTAATCCCTCAATGTTATTGCTTCCGTTGATGACATTACCATAAGCCATAAACCGTAACCTCCTCCACCAAACGACATCTTAATCGACGTAACCAGTTACAAATATTGTTGATTGATTGATTACATAAAGAAACTTTCTCAAGCTGTGGAAAGCATTGCTGGAATTCAAAGATTTGAATGTCTGGCCACTCATAGTTGTCAGCACAAATGTATAATTCCTTGAGCGATTCTATTACTAGCATCTCGATAGTCGTCTTTGTTCCATCAGAGTTGGCTTTCCATTTTCCTCTTATCTCCAGAAATTTCAGCTGCTGACTGTAGTGGCTCAAAATGCTGGCAAGCTCATTAGTAATATCAAACCGTGAATAAGGGATGTGCAACTTAAGTCTGGTTAGGTTGGGAAGCGAGTTGTTTCCAAGGAGAAGGCTGGCCAAGAAACCAGGGCTTAACTCGCACTCAAACTCAACCTCAGTAACTGACTTAGGTATCTCCGGTAAAAAGTCGGAACTCGTAAAACCTTCAGCATTGCTGAAAAAATGGAAACGTCGAATGGTCTCACTTCCTGCAAATACGGAGCGAAGAAAAATGAGAAAACTCCGGTGAGTTTCTACGCAATCATCAGCATCTTCCCCACAATCTGTAGAGATGACAAGGTCTTCGAGTTGAGGTAGATACAGGTGAGGTTCAGGGATATTTTGGGATATCATGGGTCGTTATTGACAATTTCTGGACCCACAATTTACTTTTAAATAAATTTTTCACAACCCTTGTCCAACCCAAAAGAAGCAATTAAAACAGTTAAATAAATATTCACTATTGAACAACAAGCCGTCAAGTTTAATTGAGTCGAGGGTATACGGAGGAATCCGATTGACTGGCAAACTTTGAATGTATTGACAAAATTGAGTATTTGGGCAATATTCAGCGGACGCATAACACCGATATCGATATTGATGATGCTGCCAAGGTTGTGAGTTCGGTTCTCACCTGCTGCAATAACAAATAATCCTTGTTTGAATTCACAAATAATTTGTGGTGCAGTAATAAATGCCTTCGATATGCCAGAAGGGCGCTGTCACAAATTGAAAACAAACAAACATACCACCATTAAAGTTGACTTGGTACGCTGACGGGCTTGACCTGTGAAGTGAGTCGCTGACCTTCTCCAGCCAAAGTTTTGAAACTAGTTTAAAGGTTTTGGCCGTTTTCATTCGCACTTTGCCTCCTTCATACATGGCAAAATGGAGAATTTTGTCAAACAGCTGTAACAGTAAGAACAAAAAAACACATGACTTTATCCAAGTTTCGACATGATCTCAAACAGAACTAGGTTATAAAAGAATGTGTGAATTATAAGGGACATATCATAGGAATTTCGATTACTTTTTCGGCGCTTAACATGACCTGCTGGACATTCCCCTGTGATTTGGATGCTTCTAATGGGCTGAATACTAGAATTTCGGAATTGGAATCTGAATTAGATTTGGAATCTGAATCAGAATTGAAATCTGAATCGGAATCTGTTGTCATTACTATGATATGCAACCTTCAGATTCTTGTATTCGGAAAAAGTTTAAATTATTCAATTTTTTTTTAATTTAGATTCTGAATCACAAAGTCGATTCAGGCCATAACTCCATGACAGTGCTAACAAGCTGTCTTTTGCTCAATAAAATGGGAGAATGTAAAAATTAAACAAATTACACCAGGAAACTGAAAACAAAAAAGATAACAGATTTGCAAAACAATTTGAACTAATTCTCTAAATTCGCGACAACCAAAATAAACACCAATAAAAGGTAGTTTACAAAACCGAGTAGAAGGAAATTGGGACTGAGGAGTAGAGAAGAGAAATTTGCTTTTTGAAGAGCCAAAGTCCTTCGCTAGAACTGTTAAAATTACAACGTACAATGTAAATGCGGATCTCTATTCTCTTAATCTTCTCTTCTTATTTTTTTAGTAGTTATTCTTATTATTGTTAGGTAATAGACTTGCCTTGGTTTGTTACGACCAACCACTGGACTTGTGTAGAAAGAGAATAATAATATCGAACGGTGTGCACACCTCAGCTGTACGGATAAATGGAGGGGATACGCCAACGCAAGCTGCGCTACGAGCTGGATAAGCTACACGGAGACTTGAGAGTTTTCGTGAATCTTCCCATACGGTATTGCCTTTTGGTTTGTGATGACCAGTGCACCTTTACCTGGCGATCTACCTCTACACCAACAGAAACAAAGAAAAATCCACAATAAACGGCATCTCCCTTGTCCCTATTCACCCCGCACAGAAACACTTGCTTGCAGACGTAACGTTGTTGTGTCAATTGACCCACCCCTTTCCATTGTGTTAAAGTAGCGTTTTTCTGTATGTTTTTATTTTATATTTTAGCAGTGTTCAGATACTTGCAGAATTGCAACAAATTATGTTAAACTTGGCATGAATAAATTTCTTGATCACTATTTTTGGACTAACTATTGAAGTTATTTATTGGTTGCTAAGTTCCCAAATCGCACACACCTCGGTGGACGCGGTTCAATATATATGGTAGTGCCGCAAATGCAAGAACTGTTTCACAAATTAATTACGTTTTTAGACAGCTCGTAATAATGAAAGATGTACAAAATACTATCAAAATATGCCAGCTTTTATATTGAATCAACCCAATTTGGTTTATACACTGGCAAGATACTCTAATCTTGTCAACATTGACGTATCGCCACCAAGCTCACGCTTATGTGACCACATATTAATTACATAAACCATAAACACTTAAACTGAAGGCCTTTATTCTGTAGTTACGATTTTTGAAAACGCAACAATTTACACGATGACAATATAAAGTATGCAATATGCACTGATGCGCTAAGAATATGGTTTGATGCAAGGTGACTGAAGGTGCATACAGATGCAGAAAAAAGTATTGATTTTTCTCTGCCTTTATCATCTCCAACCTTGTTGCTCTTGCTGTGCTTCCAGTTTTTACGTTGTGGCTTTCACTCTACTAACACTAACAGTGCGTCAAAGTAGCACAACTAGAGAATTCTTCTGCATCTTTTTATGTTGTACGGTGCACTCAAA